>JAKRRZ010000215.1:0-27122 GCA_022627015.2 Podosphaera aphanis
AACATAAGGCCATCGAGAGTTACTGGAAGATCATCATTAACCCCCTTATTAGCGAGTGAAGCTCAACTAGGTTCGCGAGTAATAATGTTGTTCCTCGAACATTACGATCGGCAAATAATCTAGACACTGCGCGCCCCGGCCGGATCATCCTAGCTTAGCGCGGATACTGGCCTATGACTATTAGCTCATGACAGCTACATCATCTACGAATCCATAAGTGGGGAAGCCCAGTTTGAATAAAGGCTCGAGGAAGAGGAAAAGTATGGGTGAAGCAGGGGATCCCTGAGGCAACCCGTGCGGAATGTTCAAAAATTCGCCCACAAAATCGTCCACTCGGAGGCGAGCTTTCCTGTCTGAAGCAAAAGATGCAGCCCAGTTAACGTACGGTACTGGCCATCCCTGTTCGCGCAACCGTACAGATAGGCGACCAGGCTGAATACTATCGAAACTGCTTTTGACGTCGAGAGTAGCTAAAGTGCACACCTGTTCCATATCCCATGTCTTCTCGACACCGTGAACAAGACACTCAACGAGGTCCATAGCCGATCTTCCAGGAAGAGCTCCAAGTTGAGTTGGAGAGATAACGCGGCTCGACAGTGCCCAGAAGGCGAAACGGCGCGCGAAGAGGCGTTCCAGCACTTTCCCAAGGACAGGGAGGAGAGAGATTGGTCGCCAATTGGCGGGGTTAGTCAAATCATCCTTGTAAGGTTTCGGTGTAACCACAACCTCAGCGCGGCGAAAAACGCTTGGATGATGTCCGAATGTCAAGCAGAGACTATACAAGTTTACAATTTACGTGCGCCATGTATTGACTTCTCAGACGTGGCGAAGAGCAACAACCGAGAGATGATCGTAACATGGGGTTGTGGACGATGTATCAAGAAGACAGTGTCGCACTTCATCTTCGTCCAGGGAGGGTGGCGCAGGAATCTCTCGCAATGCGCAGGTAGGCGTGTACACGGAGACATCCGGCTCCCTGATTAAACCAGCAAGCTTCGTGCGGAAAAAGATGTCAGCACGCTCAGTCGGGGTACTGTACGCGACTCCTCGAAATTGAATTGGAGGGGGGCCAAAGCGACTGGAGAACCTTCGCCATCCAACCACTTTATGGGCCTCCAAAATCGAAGACACACTATCCAGCTTAGAGCGCTGGTACTCTCATTTGGTTCGCTTAACGGTTTTGCGGAAGTTAGGGTGTACCTCGCTGATAAGGTCTGGATCACCACTGTTACGGGCATTAACATACCAACGGCGTTGGTCAGAGCATTCTTGGTTCCAATAATCTATACATGGCGCACATGCGGGCCTCGGTGGGTTAGCTGAGAGTAGAATAGCTGATAAAGCAGCGATGCCCGAGGAGGCTGCCGAATCTAAGAGCTGGGGGGTAGGGTCCTCGGAGGGAAGAACAGGAGGAGTAGTGGCTATGAGTGCTTGTCGGAATACTTCTGTATTTTCGGGGGTAAGTTTAGGCAGCCTCGTTGACGGGTAGCGCCTTTGAGCTGAAGAGAGATGGACTAGGCCAGATATTGTCTCGTGATCGGAAGTCGAATGAGACACGGGGTCCACATGGGCCAAAATTCCATCCATGTTCGTTAGAACTAGGTCAAATACGTGGCCAGCGCGATGGGTGGGAGTCCCATATGGTAAAGCCGAACTTAAAGAATGATTATCAATCCAGTCGGCAAAGCTGCCGACTCCGGACGAGCGAGATACATTTAGCTCCCATAACTCATGATGAAGGTTAAAATCTCCCACGATTATGGAGTTCGGCTTCACCGGCCAACTTAGGAGTGGGTCCAGACTCTCAGGCATATGGGCTTGAGGTTGCCGGTAGACATTTATAACCTCTAGAGTAGGAGAACATCGAAGAAGGAGGGCTACAATGTCTGGTGAGGTTCCGCTGTCCAGCTGGATAGGACGGAGGTGAGATTTTTTCCGGACGTAGGTGAGAGAGTACGCGTGAGCGCGCAAGCTTCCAGTCCGGATTAGGAGGAGTAAAGATGACATATCCCGGGTGAGACTTGATAACATTTTTGAAGTTTATAACTTTAGTCCAAGGCTCATGGACAAAGATGACGTCGTACTTTCCCTGAAAAGCAGCTTGTAAAAGAATAAGGTGCGCAGATCCACAACGTCCAACGTTTGCTTGAAGGAAGCGAAGACAAGGCGGGGGGTACTTCTATAGTAAGCTCTATTGTTCAAGGAGAGCCAGACTAAGAGTATTATTGGGAGCTTGTTCTTCCGAATCTACTTCCATAGATCCAAAGGAGGCATTTTCGAGAGAGGTAAATCTTTTCTGACTAGCAGAAGGGGTTTGTCGTGGGAGGTTAGTAGAGGCCTCGGTGGGGAGAGTTGAACCAACAGTGTTGCCGGGGTCAGAGGCAGTTGAGGCAGCTGTGGCAGCTGCAGCTTCAGCCCGACGTGTCTTACGGAGCTTGTTGCGGTTGCTTGTGCGAATTTCAGTAACCTCCTTATCGGAAAGCTGAATAAGTTTGCCCTTGTAAGGACGAGGGCGAATGGGGCAGGTGTGATCATCTGCAGGATGTGGTCCTAAGCAGTTAATGCATCGGCGATGGTGAGAGCATTCTCCTTGGTGGTGGAGAGTGCCGCAGGAGGCACACAAAGCTTGGATCCGGCAGCGAGAGGATTGATGAAACCCGAAACAAGCTTCGCACTGGACTACCTTGGGGTTGGGGACATATCTTCGGGATGGAGCGCTGTCAAATATTCTGAATGTAGGAACCTCTTTTGGGAAGAAGATGACCGCCGTATGAAAAGGATCGTGGCTATTTTCATGCTGCGACCAGTGAGCACTGGATGGGGTGACGCCCGTCTGCGCCTGAGCAATGCTTTTGACGTCATCAAGCGTTGAGGAAACCAGATTGGACACGGGATTCCAGATGGTGCGGGGAATGCGTTTGACGACATATACATAAGGGTCATCTACCTGATGTAAAGCTCCTGGAAGAGAGGCCTTGATGGAGTCGGCATGTTCCATCGCAAGATTCAGCGATTCCTCGGATGAAAAGGTCATGCTGAATCCGCTAGATTTGCGGGAAACGGAAGCGATACCGTCCATAAGGCCAGGAACGATTTTTATGAAGGCAGCTTTGACTGATGTTGCGTCTGCTCTAAGGAGAGGGGCTCCTTCAGTCAGGCGGAAATTTGCTTTAGGGCCCTTGGACTTCACAGTAGGTTTTTGCGCAGCTGTGCGAGCGGGTCGATTTTTGGTACTAGGTTGAGCCGGAGCCGAGGGAAATGAGGCGGGTGGGCTTGGGGCAGTCGCTGCCCAATTTCGAAGTTTATTTGTGATTGGAACGGGAGGTCGGGAAGGAATGTTATGGCTGGGCTTGGGTAAGGAGCTCGCCGGCTTGGGCTGTCTCGGAGTGTCACGCCGCATAGGTTGCCCGGAAGCAACTGCGAGAAGAAACGCGTCCATCTGCTCGCGCACGAATGGTTTGATAAGAGGGTCAGCTCGTTCGACAGATATCCAAAACTTGTTGTGGAAGTTTTTAACCCAGGTAGCTGGACCCTTTGCCACGCGCTGTACAAGCTCGAGCTCATCAGCGACGCGCTGGGCCAAAGAAGGTGGCTGTTGTGATTTGGCCATCACAAGCGCGATGAACAAATGGATAGGCTTTTAATCGGTTTGAGGTGAGTAGTTTGAGTGAAATAGGGTCGGCGTGATGAATTGTAAGGTGCAGGTGATACGACGTGTATACCCATGTGCCTACCAACGAGAATAATCACAGATTGGTCGATGACCAGGCTGCGACACGTGATAGCACTTTCTATTGCTTTATGGGGGGGCTTTGATCCCGACGTCACGTCACACGAAATCGGTACCGATCGGCGGCAGAAGGCGTCCGTCCCGACTCGGAACTTCGGGGAGAAAATGGAAGGTTTCATGGCGGAATAGCTGAGTCCCACATACCCGTTCCTCGAGTGCGAACACCGGACGATGATTGATTACATTCTGTATGCGAGACATGGGACGATGCACAACTAGATGTAATTATTCCTGCCCTTCACCGTTGTAGCGCGTCTAACCTGATCTACAAATGGGACTAGGGGTGTTTCTGTCGGGACGGGACCTGTAAATTTATTTTTATTTATTTTATTTATTTATTTTTACAGGTCTACCGGGCAATATCAAAGACTACAGCCCCATCCCTGGGGGGACACGGTGACTATTATATTCTACATTATTTTCCACCCTATGGGAGGCTATCAAGCCTATACACAAACTAGATAAGTTACTGTGAACGCTGTGCAGCATATCCCTCACAAAGGTTGATTAATTGGCACGGATTGGGCAGATTTCTGACAGAAACCTACTCCTCTCCAATATAACAGAAAACGCTTAGCACCACGGGAGGTGCCGAGGAGAAAAGCTATTGTGCCCAAGCTACGGGACCTGTAAATGGATAGTTTTGTAAATGTGCAGTAGTCCAGTAGTCACATGACTTCGCTTTAGATTATTTATCCTCGTAGATTGAGTTAGGAGGAAAGACTGAGTTTTACCTTTTTAGAATGAATTGAATTGAACTGATTGTGATTATACTTAAGTACTCCGTTTCTAACAGTTTCAGACCGGACCACACGACTATCAACCAAGCCATCACAAAAATAAAAACATGGACCGTCTGTTACTGGAGTGTCCACGAGAACGATACTTCACTTGAATCTATAGCGATACATAATCGGACAAGATTAATTGTCTTGAAGCTACATATTAGTAAGAAGATACTGAAACTATTTTTCAGGTAAGCTAATCGCATCGAAAACGTAAAGCAGCCACATAAATTATTATGGCGTGTAAATTCTAGTTCGAGAGTTTGATGTTGTAAGTGAGAGTTCAAGGTATTGAGTATTCGTGGAGCTAAATTTTTAAGTGATGAAGACAGTATGTAGTGTTTCATGAAAGAAAACATTTATTTACCGACTCAGGCGATAAATCAGGTTTTGTCAGAGAAGATACATAGAAGAAAGCAAAATTCACATGGGGTAAAAAATTAAGCGGTATAAAACGTGAAATGATGTAAAATTATTCGTTTAAGCCCTTCCTAAGTTTTTGATCTAAGAGTAGCAGATCAGATACACATGTACATAGAATTTGAGACCCTCTAAGAAATTGCAAAGATTTCAGCTGATTGCTTAAACATGAGGACCCAAAGTTTTATTTCCCCCGCAAGTTTTTCACATATTATAGAAGCTGTTCCTATGTTAGCATGGTTAAATGTTGGGAAAGTTTGCACATACAAGTCCAAGACCACCCAAGACAGCTCCTAAAGCTGCACCAGAGACCGCGTTCATTGATGCAGCACCAGTGTACGAGTATGGTGGGCCAGATGTGGTAGGAGTTGATGGAGAGCCGCCAGCTGGAGCTCCACCACCTGGAGCTGGGTGTCCAGTTCCAGCAGGTGCGGCACCAGTTCCGTGGGGAGCAGGTGCGGCACCAGTACCATGGGGAGCAGGTGGGTTATAGTATCCAGTGCCAGAAGGTTTTGGGTAACCACCAGAAGGAACAGCTGAAGAAGAGGGTCCGCACACGGTTACGGTGACGGTGCTGGCCAATCTTAGGATTAGTAGAATGATTAATGGTGATCTAGACTCACGATGTAGTGGCGAGAGCAAGAGCAGCGGTAGCAAGTAGGTAGAAAAAGTTGAATTGCATTTTGAAAAATAAGGAGTTATTAAATAAATATTAAGCGATTAGATCGGTGTTAGAGTTAATTAATAATGTTAACGAATGAGTAGCACTGAGAGCGATAGAGTGTGTTCGAAAGAGAGAAAACGGATGTTGATGATAGATGGACGGCGGGGACGATGGCTACTTTATACAGTAACAATCTTATACGCGACTACATGTATATGTATATCTGTTATGTTGTGATAAAAAGGCTAGTTCCCCCTAAGGGAAGAAGAAACAATAGATATTCTCTTGGATTTCCCTGTATTGGCATAGTTGGAAAATCATAGACATTAACCTTAACGCTAAAAAACGGGCCAATTGTTGGAACTCGCACATGAGCGGAGGAGCTCCTGGGCAGAAGAGTTCACAGCTCCTTTCTGTCACAGCCATTGCAACCCCAAGATCACACTGTCATTCTTGCTCACAGCCATAGCCACGCCCACATACCCTTTCGCAATTCATGATGTTCCATCGAGGATTCAGGTTGATATGCCCCATGCGGAAAAAAGGAAAGTTCTCGTTAGCAAAATTAAAAAATTCTCCATGATTTGCAACTATTTATATCCCCCGTTGATCTTTGTGACCTAGCCAGGATCAATAATTATCCTCCTTAGGGCTGTATGGATATGCGTAAAATATCCCTTGGAGACAGACCGGATAATTGACTCTACAAGCAAGAAATCAAACGTTTCCTCTTCGGACGTACTAGTACTTGTTGGCTTACTAACAGATCTCGCTTTATGACGATGCGCAAAAGTTAAGTAACACAAATCGTCACAGTTTAAATTTCAAAATTTGCCTTTGAGCTCTTAATTAGTTACTTTTTCTTGTCTCGGAAACTCGCCGATCAATGAGACAGATACTCACCAGGAATGACCTTGCCAGTCGGAATCACTAGGCCCAGGAATCACAGCTGTCATAGAACGATACACGCACCAAGATGTAGAAAGGCAGGCATACAGGCAAGCAGGCAGGATCGAGGGAGCAAAAGACGTCACCACCTGGACCACTTAATCAATATTTCAAAATATTTTCTCTTCCTAGCTGACTGATATGTAATTTATGCCCTAAGCCTTTAACTTTCTGCTTAGACCGCGCTTGGGTCCTTAAAACCCCTGATTTTCCATTGACTAGCCTCTAAAACACACAAGGAGAACCAGGAAATTAAAGAGGATGCCATGATACATGTAATAGGAGACATGGCGAGCGCGTGAATTATCAGGGCAGAGTTTTTTGCCACACCACCAAGAGACGAGTCTTCAAATTTGTCTAGAATATGTGCTAGTTGAGCCAAGGTGGGTCAGATGGTGCAGTGGTACACCGTCCTGGCCGTCCTCCCAAGTAGACTCTAGGCAGCTTGGACACATGCCCCACTCGAGACAGGAGAAAGCTGGTTCAAATCCAGTAAGACCCGTATACCACACTCTCGCGCGATGGTGTTTTTCTCACAGCTTGATGAAAGCATATTCAGATAACCATGGATGTTTCCCGCTTTTCCCGGTGGTGGGTATTCACGAAAGAGGTTACATGTCGCAAGACATCATTCTCGTAGTGGTATCTGCAAATGAAATCTGAGTGTGTGTGATACAAAACGTCAATATGAATCATTCTATGAAAACACACCCTCCGCAATCGCGCGATCCTTAGCTCTAAGCTGCGTACCAATTATTGAATTAAAAAAAGCCAAGGTCAATATATGGATGAGAGGATGGTTGATACTGGAAAGGGGATGAGAACGTAGCTCAACATTGTTCAATCGGTTGTTTTTTTAGTCAAGGTTCCTGAAATATTTTGACCCAACTGACATATATTTCTTATCACTCTCGATTATCAACTGACACTGAGTATATTTGTGTAAAAGCAGTTGACATTGATCATAGGGGTGCCTTCTCGATTCTCCACTCCAACGATGTTGTTTGCCATTTCAGACTCAGGGACAGCTCAGTCACCCACTACCCTTAGGGCCTAATGTTAAGTTTCTGGCCTCAACTACCAACTAGAAGGGCTAGGTACCTAATGACTGTACCGCCAGGTGAGCGATGAAATCTTACTGGGTCCGTTGCCTCCATACTTAGTAATTCACCCATCAACAAACAAGTTTTGGCATCGACAACATTTAGGATACTATTCCTGAGTTTGAAATGCCCTACTGTTATAAAGGTACGAGCTTACGGAGGATAAATTGACACAAGGTTTTGGAATGATGAGTAGAGTGGGTATTAACTGCTGATGTTATAGATATACAGATATATGTAGGACTACCAGATATTTTGTACACGAGTATGAGATGGTTACATTATGGCTTTGGTTTCCCAATAAAGCATCACAGATCCTTCGAGAATCTTCCAACAGGTTGTATAATCTAGAGCCACCGCATTAAAAGTGTTCGATCAGTTAACTGCTCATTGTGGAGTCGCCTAGAAAATTCTACCTTCAGTTCTTGTGGTGATTACTCTTATCATCGTAATCTGAACCATCAACAGCATAACACCTACAGTGCTTTACGTTCTGTCTCTAGGTCGGACGGAGGGTCAAACAGCTAAGAAAGGGCGGGAATCACATCAATATATATGGTTAATCACTGCAACCTCTTTCATTGTAAGAAAGAAATCGCACCCAAGATTATCCGGATTTCTCTCCGTTCTGCTGACGAATTACAAGGTTCATGGAGACCACGCACCACTTGAAGTGGCGGGTCTCTCACTGCAATTGCTTTGTGAGAACGTAAAATTTGCGTTGTATCTCAGAGAGATGGAAGAGAAAGGAGAGCTGATCCTCCAATTTATAAAAAATTACGTGCGCTAATTACTAGCGCCCAACCGAGAGAAAGTTCTAAGCGATTACGCCACCAAAAATTATTTTGCCCCTCCCCCTCTATTTACTTATCTGCTAAAAGAAATTGAGTTCAAACCCGACAGTTTGCTTCCAGGGACTACTCCACGCAAAGATTAACTGAGCCACTGAAGTTGCGCAAGAATGGCTTCCGGCAGAAAGACTGGTATGTACCTTCGATATCAGAGTAGTTTATTGAGTTGCGTTTTTTTACTAAGTTGGTAGCCATCATTTCTGTCTATGATAAGACAGGTTTACTCGACTTAGCCAAAGGCTTAAATCAACTAGATGTACGCCTACTTGCTTCTGGGGGTACTGCTAGGATGATAAGGGATTCTGGCTTTGCTGTGGAGTGAGTTCAAAACTGCTCCATTACGATCCGTCATATATCAAGAGATTCATTGAAAATTATCTAGAGATATATCTGCCATCACTCACGCCCCAGAAATGCTCTCTGGTCGGGTAAAGACACTCCATCCTGCCGTTCATGCTGGCATCTTAGCGCGAGACTTAGCCTCGGATGAAAAGGACCTTGCGGAACAGAACATCAATAAAGTAGACTATGTTGTCTGTAGTCTATACCCCTTCAAAGATACAGTAGCAAAGATAAATGTCACCATACCAGAAGCCATCGAGGAAATCGACGTTGGAGGAGTCACGTTAATACGTGCAGCCGCAAAAAACCATGGCCGGGTTGTTATTCTAACTGATCCTGCTGATTACGCAGGATTTCTTCGCGAATTAGAGACCGGCGGAGTTTCTGAAAATAGTAGAAATCTATATGCCCTGAAGGCATTCGAACACGTTGCCGACTATGATGCCTCAATCGCGGATTTTTTCCGGGTAAAATATGCGAGTAATGGAGTTCAACAGCTGACACTTCGTTATGGTGAGAATCCTCATCAAAAGCCTGCTGCTGCCTATACCACACTTGGATCGCTACCTATGAAAGTATTGAATGGATCACCTGGATATATTAACTTACTTGACGCTCTCAATGGCTGGCCACTTGTTAAAGAATTGAAGTCAGCTCTAAGCCTACCCGCAGCCGCTAGTTTTAAACATGTTTCACCAGCTGGTGCGGCTATTGGGGTCCCTCTGACGCAAGATGAGCGTAAAGTCTATATGGTTGACGATATTAATGGCATCGAAGACTCCTTGATCGCACAGGCATATGCACGTGCTCGAGGCGCTGATCGAATGAGTAGCTTTGGTGATATGATCGCTTTAAGTGACACCGTTGATCTTCCAACGGCAAAAATTATCTCAAGGGAAGTATCTGACGGTATTATCGCCCCTGCATATGATGATGCCGCCCTCGAGATCTTGAAAAAGAAAAAAAATGGAAAATATCTAGTTCTCCAAATTAATCCTGATTATACGCCTAATTCTCAAGATTTGCGTACAGTGTACGGCATCACGTTGACCCAAAATCGGAACGATATCGAGATTTCAAAAAAATCATTCACGTCGATTATCGCACCAAAAGAGGTATGTTCTTTGCCAGACTCTGCGTTGAGAGATTTAACTGTAGCAACTATTGTCCTGAAATATACGCAAAGTAACTCTGTCTGCTACGCTTTCAATGGACAAGTTATTGGCCTCGGTGCCGGGCAGCAGTCGCGTATTCACTGTACCCGCCTTGCCGGAGATAAGGCAGATAACTGGTGGCTAAGATTTAATCCGAAAGTACTCGGGATCAAATGGAAGCAAGGCGTTAAACGCGCTGATAAAAGTAACGCTATCGACTTGCTTGTTAGCGGAGAGCTTCCTAGCGGTGGTCCTGAACGTGAAAGTTACGAGGCACTTTTTGATGAAATTCCCGCCGACTTTAATAAAGAAGAGCGAAACGAGTGGCTTCAAAAACTCAGCGAAGTCGCTGTCTCGAGTGACGCTTTTGTAAGCCTCTCTGGTAAATTTTCTGACGCGGCTGACATTTTCAGTTTCCTTTTATTGATAATATCTACCGAGCCGGTAGATCTGGTGCCAAATTTATTGCTGCACCGACTGGTAGTCAGAACGATGCTGCTGTGTTTGAAGCTGCTGAGAAACTTGGTATCACGTTTGTGGAACAGAACATTCGTCTTTTCCACCATTAGTTACCCATCCTATATATGTAAGCATTAAAAGAAAGGCGAAAAATTATCGAAAAATTAACAAACTACGGCTTTAAGTACTTCGTTCCCGGATATAAGGGCTAGCACTGGACTATCAATTATTCAAAAAATCATATCAGCTTTTAAGTGAGAATATTCTGATCCAAATTTCGTTTAGGTAAGCACCCTACTACCTCACATAGCCAATTTCTATCAACTAAAATTTGTAATGCTTCTTCCAAATTATTGTATTTTTTATTGAAGCCCTGTTTGTCACGTTTTAGAAGATTGATCATTATTATATAGTGTGGCTGGCACGATTCCGCTTTGTCTGTCTCGGCGTTTAAACCAAGCGTCCTACCGATATCGCGTGCCTTTTATCAGGTCTGATTTCCTCACATTTGATACTATGACAAAGTAGAGCTAAATATGAGTGCTGCAGATTTATATTTCGACAACAAAACACAACGACAAATTTGCACACAGTCATAATTGCGCAGGGCCCGGTACAGTATTTAATCATCGCGACGTATTCAATCCTTGACAACGCTGCGCTACATTACGCAAGACGTTGGCGTGTAAGTGGGTGCAGGCTTTATTTCTGAGATCTCACAGCCACATTCTATCGACCAACCCAAAAGAGAATTCAGCATTGTGAAGTTGCACCGATATTACGGGTTTTAGCGCTTCCAGGTAATCATTTACCTGATGCCGACATGCAGGCTAAATTGGGACCATGCAAAGAATGGTACGCGCCAACTTAATCCCAGTCTGCAATACAGCTCTATGTCGGTGAACCCAGTGATTGGCAATTAAATCGCCGGCGCCAAATTTATTTGAGCTTTGTCAAAGAAAAATCTCATGCTTCCCAACAATTACGTGACAGTAATACTTATGCAAAGCTCCAATATACTGCACCAATCCGCGATATTCTTTTTGCGTTGCCTCTCTTAGGATACTCTGCATCAAGCCAGTGAATAAAACCCTTAACCTCCCGCAATCGTTGCCATTCATTTTTTTCTCTAGATAGCTGGTCTCTATCTTAATTCCCTTCTCCCAACGGCGTGGGTCTTATCTTTTATTTCAAATACTTTTTCCTTCCCAACATGTCTAATCACTCAATAAATGGCCCCTACCAAAAACTAACGATTTCTTCCACAGCCGAGGAAACGAACTGCCACGGCGCTTTTACTGGTGGCGGAGGCGAAGTTACGAAGCATTTTGGCTCACCTCTTCCTCGGTCGTATACCCCTCGATTTATCAAGACTTTTGCCAGACGCTCTCTGGTAGAGTGTGGCAATTCTAACGACTTATTTTCCCCTAAACCTCCCACACCATGTCACATGGCTCAATTACAGCCTTCAGATATTGGCTTCCGCTATATGGAGAACAATCGTAGTCAACTTTATTCGCACCCAGCCGAGGCGGCTCTGAAGCCTGCATCTTCGCCAAGTGCGTTGACTTTTTCAGAATCGCTCTTGTCTGAGGCCAATAATCCTCAAAGTCCAACCTTTCGGGAAGAACAGATGCTAGAGAAACAGGAGAAATTTACAGAAAAAGAGCAGGCTAAAGATCTGGTATGTCTGTTCGTTTTAATTTGCTACCCTTAAATCACCCGCTCATGGTACTGTAGAAGGTTAAAATACGCGTGCGCATGGCCAAGTTTGTTCTCCGAGGTGTGAGTTTTGGATGCAGTTTGATAGTTCTTACCTTAGTCTCCACATCATTTACTATCTTCAATGCTTCAAAGCACCTGCCAGCGCGGAATCACCTCCCACCTTGGGCCTCAGGTACAAAGATATGGCCACAAGTTCTTGTCTTGGTAACTTCATGTATCTCCCTGGCTTCGTGCATCTATGTATTCTGGAACTACTTTCGTGGAGGACATCGAAGGGCCGAAAAAGTTGCTATTTATTATACCCTCCTGGCTGTCGCTTTCTTCATCATGAGTTCTGTTATGTGGGGAATTGCTGCCGGCGTCCTTCAAGGCACAAGGAGCAGTAGCCTGAATAAAGATATGTGGGGTTGGTCCTGTGTCGATAACAAAAGAAGACAACTTTTTTCTGAAAAAATTGATTATGCTTTAGTATGCAGAATGCAGGTGAGATATGGAGTCCCACATCGTATTTGGTGAAAATTCTCGTTAACGAATCATAGAATTGGACGTTACTCTGCTGCATTATTGAAACTGTCCTGGAGAGTATTACAATTCTTCTATATGGCGTTGTCTTTTATCGGTACCATTCGAAGCAACGACTCCGGAAATCAATGGACATCCGTGACCGCGCACGCTCCGATTTATATCTAGCTCAGGTCCAATCTCAGTTATCCCCGAATCCACTCCTCACTCCGTACTTACAGCAACCGAGTTCACCTCAAGCAGTCTACCAAAAGCAACCTACAACTGCGGTGGTTAATACGAGTACCACTCGCTTTATTGAAGTTAGGCCCACTTCAGCTGTCACTGCTAAGCCTTTTACTCTTCAACCTCCTCCCGCGAAAAATGTCTCTGTGACACATGGTGATCATGAATCTGTCAAGAGCACTTCTGTGACATATTTACCAGGGCATACATTTCAACATGCGATAGCAGCGCCTGGCGAGCGGGCATACGAGGTCGTTCCGATTCCCAGTCCATATAAAAAGCCTATGGCGCTGTTTAGTCCTTTGGGAAAGTATGTTAGCTAGCATGTGAGGACTGAACACTGGTCAACTAAAAGTAGAATGAATACCGTTGGAGTTAGTGCATGGGAATGCTTGCATGAGAAATTGAGCTTAGGGCATTGTTTGAGGAAAGGAGTTGAGGTTGAATAGTAGTCATTACGGAAGGAAAGTTCAGGCACGGCACGATAAAATTGGAGACAGATGAAGAATGTAATTGCTTGGCCTATCATAGATTGAGCTGACCTTCGATGTGTGTAGGGAGGAAATTATGTGGGATGTGAGCAGCCCGGTGGAAAATTAGATTTGTAAGCAGGGAGGCGTGGCACTCGCTTCGAGAATTTCTAGTTTTTCAGTCAAATTCGTAATCAACCACCAATAACATGTTCTCTACCTAATTCGTTGCCGACTCACGCATTTGTTATTACCTGATGACGATTCGCATCTCACATATAGCAATGCAGGTGGATTATTCATCTATTCCTAGAAACGGTAAACCACAGCACGTGACAGTAAAACTTTTTGTAGCTCTTTATCAATCGAAGAGGGTATGGAGTCACAAGGCGCAAAGGCATCTAGGTGCGATTTAAGTGAATCAGTTACTACTCTACAGCCATCCCCTGTAAAAATTTTCGTCTCCGCAACCTCTCTATAAGTAGTGGTGAGTGAGTGTGAGTGAGTTTGTTTCTTCCGATATAGCTTCTTCTGCCAAGAACAGGCTAGAAGATGGGACAGACGATATCAAGGCAAGCTCCGAAGCTCCTCGGTCTTGAGAATTGCACGTCGTGAGCCATAGGCGGTCCTACTTTGGAGCGTCCTCGCTACGTGCGCGGGCCAGCTCTTTGCCACCCCAGTGGTGATATTGCATCCAGCGATAGCCCTGAGTGAGCTGGGACGCTTCGTTCACAAAATGACACGCAAAGAGCAGGTAGTTCTTCGGCGAGACGGCAAGGGCGTAGCGCATGAAGGTGGCCGAGTAGATGATCAAAGCGCCGGTCATCTGGCCCGAGATCCTACCCAGACACACACATTAGCACCGATACCACGGCGACGACCGTCCGCGTGCGCACGACTCACAGATCAGGGCTCTTTTGCGTGTCCATGACGGCCGCAATCGGAATGCCAAAGTTCGACGCCGGCCCCCAGAAATCTGCCGCAGTGTGTTAGTGGGTATGCCCGGCGTTGACGGCGGAGCGCGGCTGACTTACGTGTGGAACAGACGTAGTTGAGCACGGGGTGCGCGCGGATGCGCGCGTTTACTGCTTTGAAGAAGGCCGCCATGTCGTGGTGCTGCTGTCGTCGTGAAGACTGCAACCGCCGGCGGCATCGTTACCACTGCGGTGGAAAATCTCGTCGCGGCGCGCTAAGTCACGCGCACGCTAGGCCGATTTTGGGCGCAGTGCTTGACGGTTATGTTAGCCTTCCTGTCGGGCTCCATAATTATTCGGTGAGTATGTACATCGGATAAGAACAACTCTTGTGGACAGGTCCGATCTTCACCCACCCATCAACCTGGAAATGTTACGACTACGTCTCTGCGACCAAGGATGGACGAACTATGTACTCAGATACGACTTTCATCAGGCTTCCACAATCAACCTTTTGGTGAGAGGCTCTTAGCTGAACGTATCTCAAGGGAAGGAGATGCTAGGTAGTCTACGATGGGAATTGCTGCTCACATGAACTCATCAACTTGGCTAGAGCGCCAAGGTTTCATTGCTAGCGTCATGATGATCTTTACATGTCGAGGAAATCAGGAGCGCTCAGGATGCGCAGAGTTGTCTTACCTCACTGCTTTCCGACCACTTGGTGCTAATTAAAAAAATTCCATCCCCAACAGCCGTGAGACATTTCTCAGCCAATCTGCACCTCACCGAGTGTTGTCCTGGGTCGGATGGTGATGTAGTACACCGTCCGGGCCATTATCCCAGGTAGAGTCTGGGTAGTCGAGTCACATGCCCCACTTGAGACAGGAGAAAGCTGGTTCGAATCCAGCAAGACCCTCACACCACATTTCTCGCCTGGTCATGTATGTGACGATGTCGAAGGCACACTGGACAGCCGTAGGTGGCTGAAATGCGTTCCTGCGGCAGACATATAGGGTTGAGGGTAGAAAGGGCCGTAAGGCACCTGACTTCGAGTTATGTCTTCAAATGATGTTCGGTGTGAGCGCCCCTCATGTCATGTTGAGGCATCGCTCCATGTACCGCACCAGGGTCATTCGTGTCATAGCCCTAAGGCTGTATACACAAGAATGATTAAAAAAAAAAATAGTTGTCCTGATTTGACGTGAGTACTTCATGATGCAATTAAAACTTGCATATACATGCCACACTCTGAAACACCAAGACCGGCGCAGAGATTACACTATTCCTAGTCAAGGTTCTTATTAATTACATGGTGTTAAGGCTTGGGTTTAGATCTCACTATCATAGTGATGAGTGAGATGAGACGTTTACGTTACCTTGGCCTTTTTTGCATCAGCATTAGAAGATCGCTACACTTATCAAAATTTTCTCCTCTGAGTCTGGGGGAATATATGAATTCCGCTTCGACCCCTAATTTATGACTCTAGCTGCTGCTCAGTATGGCGACTTAGAATAATCGTGATACTGGCGCTGTCATCAAATAGCGAAATTTTTTTTTCCCATTTTTGGACTTGATTTGAAGGTAACATAAATAATTAACGGTTACCCGCTGGTCAACTTCTATGAGATTTAGATCATATCCTCTTGAGTTTGGCACAGGCAGACAAAAACTAGGACAAACTTTCTAGTTCTAGCGCACCCAGTTCCAGAGGAAACCTTATTAATCAAAACTCGTTCTTCAAAACTTTCTCTTGCGAACATTTGAGCGAGCCACGGATGGTAGTGAAATCCCCGGCATACGTGTGTTTATTTTCCGAAATTTGAGACACTATTGAACGGCGTTAACGGCAGACAACAACCAGGGACAGGAGACAGGGAATTCGGATGATATGAGGACATGATAAAAATGTCACACGCGCAGAGAGAGCTGATCTCCTCAACTGCGGTGCCCTTGATGAAGTGTGACCTTAGTCCGGTAGCACAAAGTGGCCTTCAAAATTCGCCTAATCTCCGCCGCAGACCCGATACTTTATGGGAGCCGCCTCAAATAGTGTCTGGTGAGCGGGAATTGACCTTGCATGCCTGGTGGCTTAAAGTCATCGAGAATTAAGCTTCCAGGGCGACGTCGTCGAAACTACACCAAGATGATGATTCTATCAAAGCGATGAGAAGATGTGGGACGCCGAATCAATCAGCGGTAGAAGTCGAGTCACGAACCGATGGCGCTGATGTCTCTTTCGATACTCCGTAAATTATCCAATCAATATCCGGTATCTAGCTCAACTCCCTGTCTGCAGAAAAAACCCTCGTATTAATTTTGCGCGTAGTGACTTCGTGCACTTCACGCGTCAGGATAAGCTCCGCGGTGGTGTAATTGAGTATATCCTGCTCCACGAACTCCTCAGATAATGCTGTGTTAAATATGTCCTTCTTTGGTCCGGGAAGGTGAAGCTTAAAAAGGCATCCCAGTTGACTCTTCAATTGGTCATCTATCGTGTACCTTGAACGAAAATATTTTTAACATTAATAAACCTGTTCTGTAGCCAGAGCTGTCTCCGGTATCTGTGGAGCAAAAAGCAGCCTAAAGATTTGCCCATGCCGCTGAAGAAATGAAGTACAAATCTTATCGAAGAAGACATTTTTCTGAGTTGAGACAGAGTTTGAGTTCACATGATGGGCGATGGAAAAAGGAATTGTGAACATTATCACCATAGGAAGAACTGGCTAAATGCTGGCGGGCGGATGCAGCAGTGGTTGGTGGAACAGTCCGTGTAGTCCGAATCTTTTCAATGCTGACGTGCGTCGACATGTACTAAATACATCTTATCGTCGAACAATCCTCAGCTAATTACTGTCCAATAATAACTTCATCAAACCTCGTCGCACACGTAAAGACACCATATCTGTGACAGATCAAGTATAAAAAGCATTGAGCATTCTAGTAGATGATGGTAATTAATATTCAAACTAGGGAGAGTTAATTTACAAGAAGTACATATATATATACACGATTAGGCTATCGCTGGTACTGCACCTAGAATCCATGGAGATGTTTCTAGAAGTTACTGTTGAGTACCTTTCAACTACCACGATATCAGAAGCTTCTACTTGGTTACGTTAAATGTCCCTGATCTCATTAATACTGACTGTAGACTTGTCATGACGTTTGAACCGTGTTGAATATTCTGGCGGATTCTAGTGTTAATAACTTCGTGCCTCATTATTGAGGTATCAGTGCAGCCTGCGATGTATAGCGTAGGCTACAGGAATATATCGGCTGATTAGCCGTGACAATATCCTGTAAATTCTTGAGAAACGAAACTTGTCGATGTTCACAACAACACAACAACACAATGATAGTAATGTAACGTCAATCTCAAACCTAGTATTTGGAGGGTACAAAATATCACGGGGATAAATTCTGTTACTACGTATTATTGTTTTCTGGCTATCCCGATGTAGAATTGACACAACTGTCGCTTTTTTTCGGGTTGGTCTGCTCTAAGATGCATTTCATGGCAGTCAAAAAGAATTCATTCGCACACTATCCAACGACCTTATACGGAACATTAAATCATACAGCGGGGCCGTGTTCTTGGAGGAGTAGACCGCAATCTTAGATCCACGAGATACAAACATTCAACGTTAAGATGTCACTGGCTGCGCGTGGAAGAGACAAGATGACAACCGATTCATGGAGCTGAAATTTGAGTCGGTAATACGATCTGGACGGCACGCCAAGTAACGGAACTTTGTGACGCTTAAGCCGCATAAAAGATCTCTGGCGTACGATCCAATTTTAGAAACTTGTAGCTGGAATGCTGAGTCAATACACTATGCCGTTAATCGAGATACATTAAGTCTTGGGTGTGGGAGCAACGGATGGAGAAGTGCCACCAGAATATGGTGGTGCGCTATGAGCATTTTCTCGAGCGTCACTGTTAGAGTTAATAGACAAGACAATAGCTTACACACTTTCCATCCTGTTGATTTGACTTCGGTCGCATCTTAGAAGTTTATAGCAACAGAGAACTATTGGACTTCAAAATATAGTGGTGTTGAGTAGTTGAAAGAAATCTTTCTATCCTCTACTGTGCCAGAGGCTCCTTAAATGGGAGACTTCTTATCCGAGGTGGTCATGGAAGCCATACGACAACTGAGTTTATGTTTATGCGCTTCCAGGAGAACGTTCCCTTGCTTTTCTTACCACCACATACATCCGACGTCCTCCAGCCACTCGAGCAGTCTATCTCAGGGCCTCTGAACATGACATACTGGAAAGAGTTTGGATTAGTAGACAAATGGGATGCTGGTACGGTCGTAGACAAGATGAACTTGATCTCTGCTTGTCACTAGATAGCTCGCAAGTAAGAACCTCATCAGTGGGTAGAAATGGACAGGGTCATGACCGATTAGCGTCAATAAACTCCTCATGAGTCTTGAGCTCTTTGCTCCGTGAAAATATCAATAGCCCCCCTCAAGGTTTGCAGTAAGACTTTCCAGGACTCTCTTATACTAAGTCTAATGAAAAAGCAGTACTTAAGTTACCACCAGTGCCTTTTGCAACTTCAAGGAGGAGACGTAAACTCTGGAGCCGGTCAAGATTCTTAGCGAGAGTAACACCGATCAAAACACACAGCATCTACTTTTTTGGAAGGTTCAAAATGACTTGGATGGGAGGGACTGCTAGATAGCAACAGCTCAACAAAAAATCGAGATAATTGAGGCACTCGAGTAAAGAAATATCCAAGAATCCTCATGAGCCCAAATTCAGAGTTCGCGAACGTTGACATTATTCGTCGGTTTCAAATTGAGGTCGGCGAATTTGATGAAGTATATACGAATAAAGGATGTTCTACAAAATCAAATAATGAGAAAATTATTGCCGTCATAGCAAAATAATAGTCTACAAGTTAGTTTAGGTTAAGCAGTGGTAGTCATTGAACTCTTGTCATCAGCGTTCACCTTCACGACTTCAACGAAAAATCAGGTTTGCTATGCGAATTCTTCGTATGTTACGAGTTACGTTGCTCGCTCCAAAATCCCGACTGAGATGGCCTAGATGTTTTCCAGATGACCTTTCGCTAATTCACGTTCAGGTACCAACAACGCAACGATGTGTGAGAAATGAGATCTTACTATCTTGAAATGTATCAGAACAGGTCGTGAAACGTGGTACAGGGCGTGAAGGGTAAGTGAAATTTCGCTTAATCGACAGGGGCTAGCATGCAGGGGGGTTGTCAGCCTTAAACAGCAGGCGGTGAAGGCACGATGAAGTCCCTAAAACAGGGCATCCCAGTACTATTAGATAATTTTCTGTGCCAAGTTTCATTTCTTGCACGGTATCTTTTTCCTCTTGTTTCTACCAGATTTGGTTGTGTCCATATTCTTTTTTTTTCTTTTTTTAAATCATTCTTGTGTATGCAGCCTTCAGGCTATGACACGAATGACCCTGGTGCGGTACATGGAGCGATGCCTCAACATGACATGAGGGGCGCTCACACCGAACATCATTTGAAGACATAACTCGAAGTCAGGTGTCTTACGGCCCTTTCTACCCTCAACCCTATATGTCTGCCGTAGGAACGCATTTCAGCCACCCACGGCTGTCCAGTGTGCCTTCAACATCGTCACATATATGACCAGGCGAGAAATGTGGTGTGGGAGTCTTGCTGGATTCGAACCAGCTTTCTCCTGTCTCAAGTGGGGCATGTGCCTCGGCTACCCAGACTCTACTTGGGAGAATGGCCCGGACGGTGTACCACACCACCATCCGACCCGAAAACTCTGTTGCGTGGATGTTCCTGATGTACATAGAGGGTAGGCCTAGGTCTTCACGCCTTCGGCATCGCGTAGTAATCTTGCTTCTTCTCTTCTTGGCCAATACTCGCTAGTGATAGTCGGTAGATGTAGGTAGTAAGTAGTGCTGCGTTCCTAGGGATCATCTACTCAACTTACAAGGCTATCGGGGTATTGAAAATAATTCTACGAGAAATTCGTGTATATTCACAGGCCTCAGACATGTGTCTATAAACACGACTTTAATGGAAGATTATTTTCAATACCACAGTAAGCCCGTACGTCTCTTGGGCGTAGGGCTTCGGCCTAGAACGAGAATAATAATACGATTCATCGATTACATATCTTCACGCCTAAATCACTAAATCCTGGGTAGAAACGTATCAGCGGTGTGGAGACCTCAGGGATTCATGTGAAGGATAGGAAAGCTTGCTCCCATGGAGCGACGCAATGTTTTAAAGTTTTGTCATGAGAGCTTTTTTTCAGATATAATAGTCTACCATTCATCTCTGTAGCCAGCAGCAGCTTCAACGTCATCTACGTTGAGCACATCAACACCCTCTCTCTTCAACTGTCTCCAGATGGCATTACGGGTACTCAGGGGCCATTCCGGCTGATCCCAGTACCTCACCATAATCCCCTTTTCGTGAGCCATCCTCACCTGTTTTCTCAGCAATCCAAGTTGCTCTTCACTGAATGCTGCGTCAGTGACTGGTCCAAAAATCCTCGGAAATTCACCAGAGGCAAAGGGCGATATCAGAGTAGTGATGTTCGTCAAGGAACTATCGAGTGCTCCGATTGGAGCGTCCCAAAAATAGTCTCGCGGAACTACAGACTGGATTAGATTCAAGGGCGTTTCACCGGTTCCGATGACAGTCACAACGCCAGGTGTGAATGTCTGTCCGTCGGTCGACGAAAGGTAGCCACGGACGCGTCTAGTAAAAGATCAGATTAGTCGGGTCAGCAAGTTTCAGAAGAACACAATGAGCATGTTAGTTAACAACTGATCCCACGCAACGAAAGATTTCACATGTTTGTTGCCTGACTTGGATGAAGGATGGAGCAGGATAGATAATACGAGACTTACAAGGGCTCCAGGGCTTCCACGACTCTTGGCCAGGTCTCTGCTCCGTCAGTCTTTACATCCACCCAGAGGTACAGAGTCTGGCGGGCGTTCATGTCGAAGACTCCATTATATGACGTGCCCGGAGAAAAGGTTGAGACCGAAGGATTCTGACGAGATAAAACATCCAAGATGGGTTGAATGTACAGATTCTCGAATGAGCGGGTGGGGGTTAAGGCAGCCTGTTCATGGCCCACTAAGAGAGTATCATTATAGAGCCAGACGTCGGATTCAATGGAGATGGCACCAACACTTAGAGCTGAATAGAAGGGAATCGGCTGCCAATCTTGCCGCTCGGTCAATAAAATCCTTTTCTCAGACCCGGAGGACCGGAGAACTTACAGTCGTTGTGTGAATGAATGGATTTCTAGAGCTGGAGTCAACAATGCCAAGGATATGATGAGGTAGGAATTACAGGTAAGATCCCCTGTGAGAAGCTTGTGGGATAAGTATAGAGGGGCCCGCGGTGGGCCTGTTCCAAGATTTTTTGAAGGGCAGGAGATACTTCGGGCCGAAGGATTCCCGCGTCGACTTCTCTACAGAAGGCCAAGATCGCGACTGTGGAGCAGATACTCGCCAATATGAAAGTCATCGCCAGAATTAGAAATGGTTGCGCGAACCTGCGGAGGATAATCAGGGCCGAGAGGGTCATATATGTAGTCCGCCAATAGTTTATGTAAGGTTTGTGCGTTTATACAGGGCGATGTATAAAGGGTTATACAGAAACTAGATGTACATTTGCCCAACGTTCACAAATAAGTCGTTCTGCAAGTAGCTCCGGAAAGCCCATTCCTCAGACGAGAACCATTTTCTTCTGCAGTTCATCATGAAAGATAAAGATAAGGAGAGTCGTAGAAGGGAAAGTGAAAGCTGATGCGCGGGATACATCCTGAAAATCCTCATACGACGGAGGGGAGCAGATGAATCACTCTTGTCCGTAGTCTCAACTACATGTCAGAGCTGGAGAGGTGCAGGAGGCACGCACTCATCATTCTCGTACTCATCCACCCATACGTACGTGAATGAGGCATCAGTCGCCCAGGCAATGACTATGGGAGTTGAAGATGCGATAAACCCAAGCCCACAATGATGTCCATGGACGAATCAAAGACGCCAATTTATGTGCGTGCCGTTGGCTCAATCGACACACAGAAGGCACACACCCGACGAAGAGGCTAAAGGTGGAGTCGTCAAGTGGTGACAGACCGCGCGACCCCGTCCCAAGCCCGCTCAGCGCGCGAAGAAAGATCCTCTGCTCACCGGCAGCTCTCACCCAGCATTTCGGCACCGCGCGAACGAGGGTCGTCATCGGCACACAGCCTAGCAATCATGGGCAGGCCACGCACTCATGTGATCGTGACGTCTCGTGAGAGCAATGCGTGCCGTGATCGCAGTGAGACACCGACTCGCGCTGATGATCCATCCTTCCCAGGACTCATCATTCGCTGCTCCCATGCACATACAGATCTGGATCCCCACGGTAAGATGGAAATCGTGCCGAATTTCAGGTCACCGCCGTGGACAGAGTTCACCCGACGAAAGATCCTCCAGATCAGGAGTCGACGATCCCCGATGGCGAGCCAATCATCGTGGATAGAGACAGAAAGGTCGCAAGATTGATGGACTACGACCACAGAGACGAACGGGAGGGTTCATCCGCCATTCCAGATCAGTCGGGTAGGAAAGCCTGGCTGGCCTAGAGATGTACATGCACGTCTGCGACGGTAGAGAACGAGATAACCACATAATATCTCTTGCACACGTCAAGAATCTAGTTTGCCCTCGTTTCAACCCACACGCTCGCGGGTCTTCCTTCATCGATGAAATTGAGATCCGCGTGAGTTTTGTCGATGATCAATGACGTGCCATTGACCTCTGTCCACGGCGATGGTCATGAAGAACAGTTTCAAGCCGTCTGTCTGCACATGACAGAGGTTAAAAGGCACATTTCCTGGACCTGGCAAGGAAATGGGTCATCTCACATCCGAACTAAATCTTTAGGTCGTTCTCGCAGTTTTGGACCCCGGACTTCACACATTCTAACCTATTCATGCAATATCTGGCTGGCAAAATCCTGTCAACTTAGCATAGTAAAGTTCTCGTGTTGACCGGATGATGCCCGCAGCTGTAAACAAGAAGATTTGGTGGTACTTTCTCTCGGTGAAAGAGATAATTAAAAACCTGAAGATTACTGAAATTTCTATCTTTGATAAGTCGCGTTGGCATACATATATACATACATACATAATATAAACAATTATTATGAACCTCATCTGGTTCCTTCGAGCACGTATTAAAGCTCGAGTTGGCCCAGTATACATACAATGTAGATTTGCTATTATTTGCCGTATTTTGATATTATTCCAACCCTCCAAACTCCGATCCACCTGGTCATTCTTCATCAAAGATATTTGAAGCTCATCAGAGGCTTTTGGGTAGTAACTTTCGGTAATGTGTGGCACCCTCGTAGACTCCACGATCAACGGCAGCTGCAACGGTCAAAGTTCCACCGACAATCGCGCAAAGTCCGCTCAAAAATCCTGTAAAGCTTTTGCTTCTTTCTTCTCGGTTTACTACTTTCATCGGAGAAATATCCTGCACACGTTAATTTTGAGAGAGCAGTTTGATCGTGGACTTACATAAGAGAAAAACACGCCTGGGATTCCACCGCGAGCGTGTAATTTTTCTTTGTGCCCACTCGCAGCTTCATCCCCACCGCTAATACTCCTGTGGTGACTCGTGACTGAGTATTGGTGTGTCTCGACACTCCCATCATCCCTGTGTCCGAAGCCTCCGAGGCCAGCGCTCTCATCGGCAGCATGATTATAGTTCTTACTATCCCAGCCTAGAGGTAGGTATGAAGTTGAAACGACCTTTATAAAGTACATATAATTAAAGGCCGGCTCATTCGTTATTTGCTCGGTGTTATCCAGTGGGTTGAGGTGGTAATTGTTCCATGTCAGTTGTTTTGCGCCCAGGTTTTTGGTCACTGACTTGGGAAGTTTGGGCCCAAAGCGAAGAGAGTGTATTTGGTGAGTGAAAACATGCCCACCTTCAACCGGAGTATCGAAATAATTACTCAAGTCATGTACGTGCACGTTGCCGTTGCTGAAGCTCCGTCCCGGGGCAATGTGGAAATTACCAACAACTTTATTCACCCGAATGGCGCCCTCAATTCGACAGCCTTCGTTTCGCTGTTCGTCGAGTCTCTCAGCGTAATGTTCCCGATTACATTGCTCGACACTTTCGCCACGTCCAAATGCCCAGGATAAGGTCGCATATGCCTCTCTCACCTCTTCGCAGGTATTACAACAACCTACTTTTTGTGCAGACGGTGGCGCATCGGCCCCATAGCAAGTGCCACAATAATCTGGATCGAGATGCGTTGCTTGATCATCGACATGCCTGAGAGAATTAGTTGACACTTTCAGACTCATCAAGTGAACCTACAGATCTAGCGTTTTGATGTCAATCACTTTCCCCCCGTCGGATTGCGGAGATAGCCTGACTTTATTTACTCCATGCATCACACCTGTCTGTTGTTCCCCGGATACATCCATCACATCTAAAGTCAGCAGTTCGCATGGAATCCTGGGAAAGGTGATGTTCAGGTATATCTCCATTTTTTCCCCTGTGAGAAAGTTTAGTATATCTTCTTAGGTGCGATGTATAGCGTATAACATACCTCTCCCTTTATCTACAATCAATTCCGGTGAAACTACGATACGGCGGTAGTCGCACCACTCTCCCCATGCTAGCCAGAAGACAATAAGTAGCGAGGCGATTGTAACAATTCCACCCGATGTCGTTCGTATTCGAGCCTCATCGACTGTCTTCGTGAAGGCGTCAAGCCTCGTAAACCTTGACTTTGGAGGCATTGTGACAGATCAGACTGGAAGCTATGAGGGCTTTTGGGGATCAGTATTGAGCTGAACGCGAGCCACTGAATCGAGAAAACTTTTATAAATGCATCGACAACATATGACTGAAGCTGTAGTTTTGCACATCAAGACTACCTAATGGTGTGGAATTAAGATTTTTTGAGAGTGACACCAGGTAGCCAATGTTTCGACTGACGAACGGCCTCCTAGGGGGTTCGTGCTTTTTGGAGTCTTGTCACCACCTCACCTTTTTAACTTGCGCGGGTAAAAAAAAATAGATAACTTCGTAAATATTGAGCATCGTCTGAAATTAGAATTTTCATGTTCAGCTGGCTTGATAGATTCATTCATTCTATTGATGGAACATAATCTTTGAGGTCCCATGAATCTACAAAACAATAGACCGACTGACTACCTGTGGGAGGAAATGCAAATTTTATCACAAACGAACTCAGGTTTTTTGGCTTCTATGTGGAGGCTCGTGGTGTTTACCCTGGCGGATCTCAATGTTTCGTCAAACCATATCATACCTATAGCCATTCTATATCTTTAGGCTGAAGTGTGATGAAAAAACACAACTCCCTTTTTTCAAACTGTGATCTGTTTATTTTTGACCATCTAAACGAAAGATCTCGCTGAATGAGGTCGAAGTTTGCCTCTTCCTTAGGTCTGACAGAAACCCACATAATATCTCAAGCACCGGCTTCCCTTTGTTTCTAGTTTAGCAGAGTCTATAAGAAGCCTTATTGATAGTCTTAGAGAAGGTTCTTGTCGTTCAAGTAGTCAAGGGCTCGTGAGCGATTGAAGTAGGCTGACAGGCCACTACTCTCTTCATTTTCATCCACTAATGATAGACAGGGAAGAATAGCGAAGTGTTTGCTTCAGTAGTCTGTGATAATACCCTTGGAATTGTTCTGACCATTGCGGCTAAGACGTGGAAACCGAGTGCGTTGACATGAGATATTGACGCGGCTTTTCTCGAACATACAGGGATGATTGACTTTATTATTGTATTTATACTATTGTAAGCAGACTAATGTCTGTTATGCAGTAATGCAGTCCATAAGCGAGATAAGGATCATCGCCAAGGATATAGATCCAACTCACTGTACTTGTTGGGGGTTACAAGGGACTAGGCTAGAGATCTTTATATATTCCGTAGTTTCCCTTACAACGAATGACTATAGTTTTCTCTTTATCCTGACTTTCACGTGACATTTATATTAACTGTTAACTGTTAACTGTTTACAACTATGAATTAATAGTAAACAAGACAAATAAAATTGTCTAATTAATAGAATAGGATAAAAGATTAACTTCTGCTTCTTCTTTCATCTAATGTCCTCTGGTCCAACCTTATAACTCCTCACAGATCTCAGGTCCATAATTAAATACAATAGCGCATGATTAAGATAATCCAAAGTGTGACATCAATATCTAAATCTATCTTACTCGATGGCGGGATCCTCGAGATACAAATGTAGTTCTAAATATACAGAAGCTTACAAAAGTGGTCGAATAAATCACCAAATCTAATACATTTGACCATAACTTTACATCATGATCTTGAAATTAAAATATTATAGCATTATATGAAAATTTAATTACTTAACTACCGCTGAGACAATTTTGAAGCAAAAAAAAAAGAGAATTGTTTATTCTATTGTGGTCTTGGGGTTCTTAATTACTCGACCAGTTTTGGAAGCATCATTTTAATACTTAGTATGACCCCCTTTGGCCTTTATTACAGCTGCAACAGACGACGGCATACTCTCAATTAGAGTCTGACATAAAATTGGATCTAAGTTTTGCCAAATTTTCCTAAGTCTTTCCCACAATTCATGTATACCTTTCGGTGGCTCTGAATACTCACCGAGTCGACACTTGAGCCGACCCCAAAGATGCTCAATCGGGTTCATATCCGGCGATTGAGAGGGCCAATTCATT
>JAKRRZ010000216.1:0-27077 GCA_022627015.2 Podosphaera aphanis
GAGCAAGCTCTCTATCCGTTGTAATTGTCACAGGTAGTCTATCGGAGAAAAGGCCGATAATATTTTCAAGAGCCCACTGGTAATCATGCTCGCGTTCATGTCTGAGAAATGCAAACGCAACACTGAACGACGTGTTGAGGCTCCTCGTTCCAATGATGTGAAGCAACGGCATTTTGAAGCGGTTGGTCTTATAGGTACAATCTATAACCAAAGTGTATGGATACCTTCGTAATAACTCAACAGATTGCAAGCATGAAAAGAATAGATGGGTGAGTCTATTCTCTCCATCTCTTTGTATTTGACAACTCCATCCAGGTTCAGGCTGATGCAAATTATCGAGCAGTACTTCCAGAGATGTCCGCCCCATAAGCTCCTCATCTCTCTGATTGCGGCGCACATTGTAAATATTTCTCGGTGTCGCTAGAACAGTTGGATCTTCTTTGCGTAAGCAATTCAAAATTTGTTTCGGAGGAACACCTGATTTTAAAAGTTGTCGAATTGTTGTCCTCTGGGATGTGTTTAAGCGCCGTACTTTAGGATGGCCTCTCGTGTCGGAAGAAGGCACATGATTATGATCAGCTACAGTGATGTGGAGAATCAATGTGCTGTCTTTCTGGAGGCGCGCTGTTAACCTGAATGGGCAATCTACAAGCCTGGTTGCAGATGTCGTTAACAGAATAATAACATGACTGCATTACTAATCTTACCCAAAACAGTATAGTGTTTTAATGCACTATTATTAAAATAATTAACCGAGATAATTATTTTTCAACTGTATTACTAAGCTGCACCCATGATCATCATGTTATCAGATTCTATAAGGATCTTCACAATTCTAGCAGCTCATCACACTTTTTCCGATGTCGCCAACGAAGCCCAGAAAGTCTCGTGCCACTGCTTCTCAGTCTGCAAAGATTCACGCTTCGCGCGCTTCTAAACGTCTGAAACTCCGCTCTTCACGCCGTACCAACCAGGTGAAAATCGGAACTGAAGACCAAACACTCTCCAATGATACAGAAATGCAACTGTCGGAGGACGATATCGTCGTCGATTCCGACAATGAACACCAACCGGAGGTCCACAGAGACCCTCTATCAGACACCACCACATCTACAGCTAGCGATTGTATTTCGCCCGCCCCTCGCAAATCACTGAGAACCAGTTCTCCCAAACCCCCGGCTAATGGTCTTGCGGAGTCGCTTCACGCACAGCCTAGGACTCAAACCAAGTCTCCAACTCCCCATACCCTTGATGCCTCGCGCGTATTCTCCCACATATCGTCAAAGGCCACCAATGACTACGCTGCCGCGCTGAACGCGTGGCAGAATGCAGGCGCCCGTCACCTCCAAAGTCTTCCCCCAGCAATCGCAGCCGACCTACGAGCTATTACCACGCGAAGCGCAGCACGCGTAATTGCTGGCCTGCCAGTCTTTGACCACCCTCCCAGCAAGACCCCGTCATCAAGTGTTCCCAACTCTCAGCGCCCGGGTCGGATGGTGTAGTGGTATACCATCCAGGCTGGTCTTCCAAGTAGGGTTTGGGTAGCCTGAACATCTACTCCACTCGAGACAGAAGATCGCTGGTTCGACTCCAGCAGACCTTACCTTACTGAGGGAAGCTACGATGATGATGGTGGCATGTCTGGATAACTCAAGGTTTTTTGAGAGGTTTCCCTTGAGTGAGTTTCACGGATGGTATAGTTCGATAGGGGTGAAGAAAAAGCCGCCTGCTACAACCGTAGTGATTCTTGCAAATGATATCCGAGGCATGATGTTCATCACGACTTTATCATCATTGTATCTAACCGAAGTCGACACCTGCGTGGGCCAAAAGGCGCCAGATCGGGTATAAGGAAAAAAAAAAAGCATGTACTCGACGAGCTCTCTGTGGTTTGTGCGCTGCTGACTCACACGTCGGCCCATGTGACAACCCAGAGAGATGCCTTAAATGCCATCTACAGCTTAGGCACAAGCCCCAGTATCAGCTTCGCAAGGGTCGTCACAAGTGTCCCCGAGCTTTCCCATCCCATCTCTTCTACCGACCAGTTCGGACACCCCTACTGCCACGGAAGATCAATTGTAATGGTCCGAGGCCGAGGACACAATGAGCAGACAGCCCAAGGCCTCTGCATTTTCCAAGTTAACGTCGGCAAAAGTGGCTCGGCCCACGACGCCGCTCTTCAGCTCGCATTCCAATCTGGAGCTGATCTCATATTAATCCAAGAGCCGTGGATCTTCTCCGACTACTTCACCGGACCACAAAAACTCACCCAAGCCTCCTTGCATTTGCTCCCCTCCCTGACTGGTCAGATCGTCCACGAGTTATGACGTATACCCGCAAGGATAGAGGGCTTTCTCCATTCCAACCAAGCACGAACTCCCGTGATCTCATTCGGGTATGCATTCACCGACGGGGAAGACGTGTGATCGACTGTTGTAATATTTACAACGCCCCAATAGGCTCCTGCAACCCTGGCGAAGGCCTCCAACAACTATTCTCCCTGGCAGAACGCCCGGATATTCTTGCCGGTGACTTCAATCTACACCACTCTGCTTGGAATCCTACTTCAAGAAGCGACTCACCCGATGGGGAAACTCTATTATCATGGACAACTGCTAAAGAGCTTTCCCTACTCAATCCTCCCGGGGTCCCAACACACGACGCTGGTGCTATTCTCGACCTGTGTTTCACCCGCCTCGGCCTAAATTCATGCTGTACAGTCCGCCAAGGCCTGGATTGCGGAGCAGACCACCGGACATTATTCTCTCGGATCTCATACGAAGGTCCCGAGGCTCCTGCCCAAGGTCGAATCATATACTCGGCCTGCGACTGGGCGATATTTTGTAATACCCTCAAGGACCTGCTCGTAACCCCCCCCTCTAACTAACCCGGACAATGAAGCCAAACTGCTCGTGAACTCCCTCTCGGGAGCCTTAAGAACAGCCTGTCCTAGATTACAGGAAAGAGCAACAGGGGCCCCATGGTGGACACAAGAGTGCGCGAAGGCCCACAGGGAATTCTGTCGCGCGCGCCGACTCAGCTTCACTGCATTAGAAGAGCGACGGAATTTCGGTAGAACTGTGAAGAGAGCCAAGCGTGATTACTGGCACAAGAAAATTGAAGGTGTATCTACCGTAACAGAAGCCTATCGAATCACCGGCTGGCACAAAAATAAGTCACATTTTCATACCCCTCCTATCGAAGGACCTAACGGGCTTGTCATCACTCCCGAAGCGAAAGCACAACTTTTCCGCAACACTCTTCTCAGCAGACGCCTAGGCCAACTCGATATCCCAACAGATGTACCAACTGTGGCTAAACGCACTATCTCCTGGCCGAAACTTTCAGATCAGGAGATATATCGCTCTTGCTGTCAGGTCACCTCTGCACCTGGACCCGACGAGATAACAGTCATTGCTTTAAGAAACGCTTGGCAAATCATCGGCAACCGTGTTGCCGCTCTTTTCCGCCAGTGTGATTTGCTTTGACACCACCCACTCTCCTTCAAAAAAGCTAGCGTAATCATACCCCCGAAGTCTGGGGATCGAAACTTCTCCCTCCCTAACTCGTAGAGACCAATCGCCCTCCTTTCCTGCCTTGGTAAAGGGTTCGAGCGACTAATAGCTCGGCGGCTTTCCTACCTAGCTCTCCAACATAGAGTTCTCGCCAAGGAACAATGCAGTGCAGTCCCGCGACGCTGCGCCACAGTACTCACCACTGCTTTGGCCTGTGATATAAAGTCCGCCTGGACCCAGAAAAAAATTGCGGGCATGGTCACCGTCGACGTGAAGGGCGCTTTCGATGGCATTCAAAAAGGGCGCCTTAGTCTATGCCTCCGAAGCCAAGGCTGGCCTCCAAATCTAGTTCGATGGGTCACCTCGTTCATGGAACAACGTGAGGCTAGTATCTCGATAGATGGTTCTAAGTCAACTCCGTTCCAAATCTCTTGCGGCCTCCCACAGGGTTCTCCTGTCTCGCCGATCTTATTTATTCTAGTAACTGAAGGTGTACTTTGCCTCTCACCGGGCCGTCTCGGGTACGCCGATGACATCAACTTGTTGGCATCAGCACCCTCACTTACCTGCTGTACAAACCTCCTCCAAACCCAGTTAGACCGGACTTTCGAATTGGGACGGGAGAATGGCATCACCTTCGAAATTTCCAAAACTGAGCTCCAGTACTTCCACAGGAAACGTGGCTCACCTGTGGAGCCAAGTCTCTTTGCCGATGGAGTCGAAATTAGGCCTAACGACGTCACTCGTTGGCTGGGCGTTTTCTTCGACCGTGGCCTTAGATTCCAAAACCACATTAAGAAGGCCTGTGAAAGATCACTAGCAATAACCCGACACCTAAAGTGAACCTCTCTAACCACTCGTGGTATCCGCCCCCTCTTACTCCGTCAAACTCTCCAAGGAGCAGCCTTTGCAACTCTTTTCTATGGAGCTGAGACTTGGTATTCCAATAATACGCCCAAGGATCTTCTTGCGCGAATTCAGCTGCGAATAAACGATGCCGCTCGTGTCGCCCTCCCCGTCTACCGCACAACGCCAGTCCCCGCTCTATTGCGTGAGATTGGTTGGAGCCCAGCACGCGCATGGCTCGACCAAATAGACGACCGTATGACCATACGAACTGCCTCGGCAGACCCCCGACACCCACTCCGTAGACGTTGGAACTCTACACGTATGCTATGGGCTCATCAAAGAATAAACCCTGAACTCGCTGGAGACACCATTCCCCCGCCTTGGTCCAGAAGTAGAGAGGAAAACCTCAGCGCCATCGGTGCCGTAGGGAGAGCAGCTGGCGCACGAGCGTTTAAAAACTGGCAAGCTACCCGCCCCCCTTAGATCTCTTCGTTTTCTCAGATGGGGCACTAATAGAAGACCGGGCCGGTGCCGGATACTCCATATACCGGGGCCTAACGCAGAAGGTTGGACAAGGATCTCTACCCCTTGGATCTTCCGCAGAAGTATACGACGCAGAAGTAGCCGGAGCCACTGCGGGCCTCTCCGCAGCTCTCACCAATCCTATGGCTTACTACGCCACCAACGTCACGGTCTGCCTAGATAACCAAGAAGCTGCCCTACGCCTTCTTATAGACACTCCCACAGTAACAAGTGTTGAAATATGGTATTTCTGAGAGGTTAAGATCCTTAGTCATGAAATTATTATGGGTCTGAGGATCTGTGATGCGATATCCTTTGACACAACGCCACATAAGTATTTACCTGTTATTTGTTTACGTTTATTCTTGTGGCAAACACCTAAACTTCAATGCCTTGTATTGTATCGTTTCACTTTCATTAATGAACCTGCTGTGGACATTGCTGTTTGTATTTTCTCTTTCATGCCATCAACAATGTTACAGATATTGTCTTTGTTACGTTGTCAATTTTATGGATCTTTGATAAACCAGTTTTATCACTTGAAACAGAAATCATGTAACCACTTATCACTAAAATTTATATACTGGATGGTAAAACACAGTTAGAGATTAAGGCTTTTCTTACTGAGTTTTACTCATATTCAGACATTTTTCAATTCAACATAATATCTTACAATATCGGTCTAACCGCCGACTCTGATTCCACTCACCAATCTATATCATTCAACCCTTAATTTTCAACAAGCTCCCCACGTATAGCTCTCTTTCGAGAGCTCGCATCCTCCTGGACACAAAGATCCCGCAGCCAAAACACTCTCCCAGGATCAGTTAACGTTAGATGGTGCTCTGGTCATGTCGGTATTCCTGGAAACGAAATTGCAGACGCCCTTGCGAAATCGGCCTGCACGACTCAATCCCCAATTCTCCCTATCTCTATCGCAAGAGCTAAGAGGGATGTAAAAGCACGATACCAGTCACACGTCAGCGCTTACTGGCAAGAAAAGGCACCTACGAGATATAAGGACCTCGGGATCAACTTCAACGCTAAAATATCCCCAGAACTCGCCTCCCTCGACCGCCGCACCCTCGGCCTGCTTATTGCAGTTCGTACAGGACATGGCGACTTTGCCGACTACCACCGGCGATTTCACCACGAGGACGCCTTACTAGAATGTACCTATGGAGAAGAAAAAACCCCGGATCACTTCTTTTTCTGCCAGCTCGGCCGCCTCCGGGCGAGACTTGACGGTCCTCGACATCCGCCTACATGTATCCGTTGGATCTTAGGCTCGAAAGACGGCGCACTCGCCTTCGGAAAGTGGGTGAAGAAAACTCTCTTTTTCGACGAAATCCAACTTCGCCATTAAAACGACAGATTTGTAACCGATTATAGAGCCACCCTTTGGGTAATCTCCTCCCACCGTATCTATATCTTGTACTTTCATTGACAAGTACTTATCCCCATGTAAATCCTGTATATGTATTCTCTACTAGATAAACTTAAAGCGACTCAGAGGAAGAGTTCGTTTCTTTGTAAAATAATTGTATAGTAAGGCGCTAAATGGATAGATCTAGGCCCCTTTAGAAAATGCTGGGTCTTTAAAGACGCCAGCACGTCGGGTAGCTTTCTACGAGGCTGAGCTAACCGGCACGTGGTACCTTGTATCACATGCTGCGCGCAGGCACGACGCAAAGTAATTTAAAAATAATAATAATAATTCTAGCAGATTGTTTTGTTTGTCCTTATGGCCAACAACCTTCTTTATGGTGCTACATTTTACCTTATTTGGCAATGTGTATAAATGTATAGAAGAATATAGAATGTACCAGTGGAATGTGGAACACCATTAAGAATGTATATAATTAGGCAGAGTTTCCCCTCTACAGAAAGTAAGCAACTGTTAGTATACATACCCTGATCTATTTTGGAACTATAAACACCCTCTATCGTTGTCAGTGTCAATCTGTGTAATCGTCGCCATTAACGGAATCATCTAACCTTTAACGGTACGTCCTTCAGACTTGTTCGTAACCAATTATTTCAAGCGCAGATTCGCGCTTTTTAATGCTGCCACTTGCTGCTCGAGATCGAAAACAACCACCTCTATCACACTTTATGACTATCTTACGTTTTTTTTTAATCAATCTTGTGTATGTAGCCTGAAGCTACGACAATAGTGATTACGGAAGGTGTGTTACTCATAGAATGACTCATTTTGACGTTTTTGGAATACTCATACTCAGATTTTATTTGTAGATAGCACTACGAGGATAACGTCTTGCGACATGTAACCTCTTCCGTGAATACCCACCACAGGGAAAAGCAGGAAAACCCCGTGGTTATCTGAATATGCTTTCATCAAGCTATGAGAAAAACACCACCGCGGGTAAGTGTGGCTAATGGTTCTTCCTGGATTCGAACCAGCTTTCTTCTGTCACGAATGGGGCATGTGTCCAAGCTGCCCAGAGTCTACTTGGGAGAACGGCCAGGACGGTGTACTACTGCACCATCCGACCCAATCTTACGTTTGTCTGAGCGAAGCTTTGAGACTGCATAGCCTTGCTCATGCGCATAGTCGCATACAGCACGCATCAGAGCGACATCATTCGGATATGAAGCTTCAAGAGGTGGTATCATAGTGATAGCAGATTCGGAAATAATGTTCTATTATTCTTTTCGCAAAGGAATAATCAGACCTTGATTGATATTAGCCTGAGTAGTCACCAATAGTCAGAGTATAGGGAGCTTTTAATTCGAGTTACTCTATATATTTCTCTGTTAGTTACTTAAGGGTGCCCTTACTGAAAAATCGTAGAAATGACTACTTGATCAGATCGTAGAGAGAATTGTGGCTTAGTACAGAATTATTTTTTAATTTTTGTAATTTTTAATCATTCTTGTGTAAGCAGCCTTCAGGCTATGACACGAATGACCCTGGTGCGGTACATGGAGCGATGTTTCAACATGACGTAGGGGGCACTCACACCGAACATCATTTGAAGACATAACTCGAAGTCAGGTGCCATACAGCCCTTTCTACCCTCGACCTAGTACAGACCTTGGTTCAGTAGTCAGGAAAGTAAATAAACATAAGCAAACAAACATCAATTGACTTGCATTTGGGGTGGCCGTGCTACATGTAATATTGTCTGAAGGAATTTATAGTTATACAGCTGGGTGGATTTAAATCCGAGATACATGGGGTGGAAAGAACATTACCCTTTAATGTATGTAAACATTAATCTAATGTATTTTTTCTGTACACATTATTTTAATGTATAGAAACATTAAATTAATGTTTTTTTTCCCGAGAGTCTGTGGTGCAGGCTGTTGCCTTCTTAGGATAGAACCGGATGTATCCGGCCCATGCTAAACGCGTTTTCTTATTTCGGACTGGTCACTCATCGTCGCGTATGCAGAGTATCGCTTAGGACACGACGCGTTGTACTTTACATATATCGAGAACTCGTAGGGTTACATTTTTCTTTCTTAGATAGAATATAGATTCTTTTTAGACATACGCTTGCGAACGGCTACCGTAAAGTCCTTTCACAGTATATACTAATAAAAACTAACTAAAAGTGATTGAATGATCTTGCTAATATGGCTTAGCGTATTGATGCTCATAATACACTTAGGCTTAAGGTCAATGCGTGTCCAATCAGGGGATGTCCAGCCTTGCACGATCTTCCTTAATCATCTTAATTAGAAGCACTAATTTCAACAAGCATCTCTACCACGGCGCTCAAGTCGATGAAATCGGATTGAACTGGCTAAGTGACTTTCTTCTTCCCGGGATATCTCCTTTGTTACCTTCACGTCAGAGAATGTTACTTCTTGATGGATATAGCAGGGCAGCCACGATAACGTTGAATTTTTGTGGGAATGCTAGCAAAATCGGGTATATGTTGTCATTGAGCCACCTCATACGTCTCATATTCTCTAGCTCTTGAATCTCACTTGCTTTTCACCGTTTAAATCTCGTTATCGAGAAATCCTGAATACTCTTTCTACTCTCTGTGACGGCGCGCCATCAAAGAACCACGATTTTATCTCGTTCTATTGCGACTCAAGAACTATTCATCTCACGGAGAGGTAGATACTTGCAGGAATGGAGGCCAAAGATATTCATCCGTGGAACTCTCTGAAGGCACTTGAGAGTAGATTTACTCAAAGACCTGCGCTTCGACCAGGCACTCTGAGGCGTCAGAATTCGCCGCTTGATTCAGAAAAAAATGCCGAAAAGGTCATCAGATATAATTAAAATTTTGTATCATCTAATAATCTCAAGAGTAAGAATTCTACAAGGATTCCAAAACCGCGTGTGGAACGTCCCTGTTGCTGGAAACACCATCCTTCTCAAATCAAGGACCACGACTGGAAGGACTGCTCTCGCCTAGAGGATTTAAGTCAAATCTGCCTAAGACAAACCCACCTGCCGAGCAGAAACATATGACGGTTGAAACAAACCAGATCGTTTCATCAACCCCTCCAACTTTGTACCGGCTCTGTGACGATGAGTACGAGTGGAGGAATGGGAGTGTGAAGGAAAGGATCAGTGGCATTAAATTGTGTATCGGGAAACGAAACTATTTCAGTATATATTATCACAAATGTACGCAACATACCTCTTGGAGAGCTGAAAGATGCAAAGGACAAACACATCTTGATGTCACGGTTCGAGTATTGATGCATGGGCAATCATATAAGCAAAGGTAGTTTATAATTTTCTCTGTCTATCTACATAGGATCTATAGGCTGGTTATATACTTGATACATACTTTCTAGAATGTTCGTCGTCGCTGGTCGTTGATGTCTAGAACATTCTAGTTATTTCCAAGCCCGTGCATATAGTGATTCCGGGGCGTGCAATTAGAGATATGCGCTAGAAGGTTAACAAGGGTGAGCCATGTCGTAAAATAAGAGTCACGTGGTGATGAATCCTGATCAATCGACAGACTGCGATAACCATCGTAGGCTACAGGGCTATTGAAGGCTTACAAGCCGTCACACTTGATGACAATAAAACAATAATAATATCTAACCATAAGAAGGCACCATATATGTAAGTACACTTGAACAGTTCTTTACCACTGATCATAGAAAGACAGCCCAGTGAACCTATACAAATGGTGTTGAAATTAGTTCTACTAATTGGTGTGATCTGCAAGGAATGTAACTTGTAGAGACATTACTACTCTGGTTATCATTCTGCGCTATGACCGTTGTGTGTCATATTATACGCTAGTCCGTATTGACACACAATCACCAACTAGTTTTATTAGATAATTTTGTATATAGATAGGGCTATAGTTTGGGGTGGGAGTAATCAAAAACTCCCACTTTATTCCTCTCTACAGCCACCAAATTGTCCCAACTTGATTTATAGTGAAACACCAAGCCTAACCAGCGTTAAGATATTCCTAAATAGCGCATACACTATTTCTACAAATGGCATGTCCTGCCTATGAGTTTTGCTGCACTGCTCCTTCTCTGTCTAAATCCAATCCTACCAGTGTCTACTGTGAGAATTGCGCACTATCCATAACTACTGATAGTACTCCCGTACAACCCAACTCAACCGCTTGAGTTGAGGGGAAAGTATACTCTCCGACCTTTGTAGACTATTTCCCACGCCATCTTTGGAAACTTCCCATACTACATAATTGTTGTTGATGTTGATGATGCAACTAGATACTACTCTGTTGCCTTCTTCAGATGCAGTTGAAGCTGTCATTCAGCACTGACAACTGCTCTGCCATTGGCCTAGCTCAAAATCCAAGATTAAATGATGTTACAAAACATCTTAATATCATACATCGCTTCTCTAGAGAAAAGGCTGAAGACAGTACACCTAGCTTATACTATCTTTCCTCGGATCAAACCTGGCTAATATACGGACTAAGAATCTATCAAATCCCAGATTAAACCACTTTTTCGGTACAACACTTCTTCTGATGTCTAGTGTGTGAAGTGACGACTGATCTAATCTACTTGAGTGAGCGTTATTGAAATGGGGACAGATCGGGGAGGCGAGACGTCAAGATATCTGTGTAAGAGAAGCAGCGTAGTGTTTGAGATAAGTGAGGCTATTATAGAATAGGTGAGATGACAAAGAGAGAGATTCCTTCTGAGATATTCAGCAATGTGATTGACTGAAGAATTCGGAAGGAGAAGAGAGCTCGTTATATACAGGAGTGTAACCCTTATGAGACTTTAATTAGCATTATTCATGATAGACATTGATGTCCCGATATAACAATATTATCATAGTATGAGTAAGTCCTAATCCTGAATGTTTCCCCCAGAATACTTAGGTGTAAGACGCTCATATGCGTAACTGTTAGCGCGTACCATCCATAATTATAGATGTTATAAATAGGCATTAAGTGGGAAATCTAAATATAACTTATGAAATGATGGGGATCACGTGATATTGTACGAGTCGGTGTGAGTCGCGCATCGCGTGGGATGCTGGACTGTCATTTTTACAACAAGCGTAACCATCTCAGCTCAAATCAATATTCGCGTGGTTTCGATAAAGTCTCTTCATAACAGATCCAAAATACTCATCTGTGTACTTTCCTAAGCTTCGAGATGTTTGTAAAGGTGGAATATTCATCGTGATCTAGTATTCAATTTGGATAAGACCGGATGACGAGGTGTTGGCTGCAGATTCACAGTTGTGGTATCTGCCCGTCTGAGCCGTATTCAAAACTTCTGTCAAAGTTTTGGCTATGAATCGCTTCGCTATTAATTAGCGCGCGACACTGACTTGATAAAAACAAATCGCCTCCATAAATCTCAACAGCAATCACACTAAAACTAATAATTACACTCGGCTATATAGTTTCCGTCCACTTTATCCAACTCCTAAGAATTCATATAAAACTGAATTACATCAACGCTGTGCTGCTAAAATGGATTCTAAAGAATCTGCGATACAAGATGCAATCAGTACAATTAATTCCGGGTCTTATAAGAGCAAGCGAGCGAGCAGTTGCTAAAGCATACGGTGTTCCTCGGTCCACTTTAAGAGGTCGAATACGGGGGGGTCATTCACATACGATAGCTCACTCAAATCAACAGCGATTATATCTTGAGCAAGAGAAATAGATTGTAGAGCGGATTCTCGAAGAGGATTCACGTGCTCAGTCTCCTCATCTGCGTGCTCGAGAAATGGTGACCCGAATCCTCCAAATGAACGAGGACTCCAGAACTCTTGGAAATCTTTGGCCCTCTCACTTCATCAAACGCAACCCACGACTTGCATCTGTTATCGGTCGATAAATTGAGAGCGTAAGAACTAGAGCATCTATCTTTGATACTATCAAAGGGTTTCTTGAACTCTTTGAACGCAGTCGAATTGAGCTGGGTATCCATTATGACGATATCTGGAATATGGATGAGACCAGACTCGCTCTGGGGATATATAGCAAGACTCGGTTAGTTGCTAGCTCACTGAAGAAAAAAGCCTACCCTAAAATTCCGGAGGATCATGAGTGGGTTTCAACTATCGAGACCATCTCTGCCACTGGGCAGAAACTTCCATGCTTAGTCATTTTCACAAAGAAAAGTCTACAATCTACGTGGTTTCCCGCAAAAGGAGTACCAAATTGGCTTTATACAACCTCAGAAAATGGATGGACCTCAAACCAGATCGGATTTGAATGGCTAAAACGAATATTTTTGCCTAATACTACCCCTCACCAAGGCCAATGGCGATTACTCATTCTTGATGGCCATGGCTCTTAGACTCCCGTAAACTTCATGTTACTTTGCCGGCAACACAAAGTCTATCTACTCCATCTATCTCCTCATACCTCACACGCCCTCCAGCCGCTGGATCTTGCTCCTTTCTCTGTTATTAAATCGCGCTATCGCAATCAGATCCATGTCCTTTCGGCTCTTGATGACGCAATACCAGTTAAGAAAGAGCGCCTCATAACCTCATATAACCTTGCTAGAAGTCAAGGGTTATCGGCACGTAATATAAGGGCTAGATGGAAAGCTTCTGGGCTTTGTCCATAAAATCCACAGCTAGTACTAAATTCCTCTCAAGTATGAGACCGTCAGGAAACCCCCTCACAACGTCATCAGACCCCAAAAGTTGTAGATCAAGAATTAAATACACCGCACAGTGCAAAGGACTTACAATTTTCTCAACAGCTACTCCGTCGCTCCGAAAATATCCCCCAACCTACCTGGATGCTATTCGCAAAAGCTGGCAAGGCTATTGAAAATGCGAATGCGAGAGCTGCTCTGCACGAGGCTGAGTTTGAACGACACTGGTACCAACTAGATAGGCTAACTTCCAATCGTACGAGCATAAAAATTGATCCAAAGGAGCCTTAAAGCAACGCTGAAACGATAGAGGCACCTATTGACCGAGCAGCTGAACTTCAGGCTCAGCCGGAATCCAATACTGCCGAAAATGAAGCTAGAAGGGCATCGGAGGCAGCAGATGTTGTTACATTTCAATCTCTGTGTTCAGAATGGCAAATTTAGTCGGTACGCCCTATTTAGACATCACAAAATACGATGTCATCACTCAACTAGCACTGCAGTTCGAAAGTGGCTGCCGAATGCATAAAGAGTTAAAATCGTCCAACATGCAGGCTGGCAACAAACCAAAAGCTTTTACAAAAGCCACACCTGAGTCAAATGCCACTTTTCAACTTCTTTCAGTCAACTCACGCATCTTACACCGGATGGAAAACTATCACAAGAAGTTAAAGATTACCGTAAAAAGCACAATCTCTGCTTGTTCGACGGTGGAAATCATCAAACTCATCAGTGTCAAAGACTAATTAACAAGCTGGCGAAAATATTAATAAGGAAAAATAAAAATAAAAATAAACACAAATCTATGTATTCACACACAGGATAGGAGGGAAGAATAATGTGTAGAGGGGTTCTATCCTGTGTGACTTTGTTGGTTTTTTTTTTCTTTCTGTTTCCTTTTTGTTTCCTTTGGAGTTAGTAGGGTCACTAATAAAGTTATGAGCTAGAATGGCCTGGGCAGGGGAGAGATGGAATTGAATTTTGAGACAAATAGGCAATTGTATTGCGATTGTATTATTTAATAATTTTTAGATCTATTGTCATAACTTTTAGGCTGGATGCAAAATGGGTTTTTAAAAAAAAAAAAAAAAAAAAACAAAAGCTGGCGAAAGAGGGCAAGTCACCTTCTCAGCCACTTGGGATTCCACAACCCCAGGTACGCCGCCCCATTCCCTTACCAAATACTCCGTTCACCATTGCTAATCTCAATAACGGTAAATCGATTGAGTTAGTAGGCCAAATTGGCAAAACAGAAGCAAAGATATTGGTGGACAGAGCGGCGCAGGTAAATGCATGTACCAATAGTATAATGAAGGCAAACCCAAACCCAAATAGAAAAATTTGCTCCCTCGATGGGCACGTTGCCGTACCCTCTAAACTAGCAAACGAATCGACACTAAACACAGAGATACCAGGTCTATTTAAAGGAAATTTAACTTTCGTTGGAGCACCTATCAAATCACACGATGAAATACTTGGACTACCGTGGCTAGAATCTGTTAGAATCCTGAAATTGACTGGACCGCAAAAACAATGCAAAAAAAACAGGCCATCACCAAACCACCCATAACTAATTCAGAGCACACAAACTTGGAAGACAATTCATCCGATATATCTAACGCATTACATTCTCCACTTATCAACGATACAATTAATAATTCACTTGGCAAAACAACATACACTGAAAACGATCTTACTGATGAAATACCAATAAGGTCACTCGTGCAAGACGACGCCCAGCAAGAGGATAAAATGGTCATAATCCCTGACAACTTAAAATCCTTAAGTGAAGCATTTTCCAAATCCAGCGCAGCTAAATTCCCGCCACACCGCAATGGCGTCGACATGATTATCGACATTCCGGACGGTAAACTTCCACACGTCATTCCAATGTCAAGAATATCCGAAAGAGAAAAGGAGGAAGCAAAAAAGAAACCGATGAACTAATTAGTAATGGCTGGATCCGTAGATGCAAAGGCCAAGCTCCGGCAAACGTTTTCTTTGTGAAGAAGCCACATTCCTAGGATTTAAGAATGTGCATGGACTATCGTCGAATCAATGTTATTACTACTAAAGATAAATATCCAGTGCCTATGATTAACGATCTCCTTGACAAACTTCGTGGAGCCAAGTACTTTACTCGACTTGACATCACATCCGCTTATAATATGATCCGTATAGCATCAGGCCACGAATGGAAAACAGCTTTTCGAATGGCTAGTCATGCCATTTGGTCTCTCAAATTCACCACCTACATGGCAGTCTTTCACTGACCAAATATTTCTGGACGTAGGTCAAGGTATTGTGTCCTATGTAGACGATTTTTTGATATACGCAAAATCAAAACATGAAATTCATCATCGCACTGAGAATGTACTCAAAGGACTAGTTCAAAACAACTTATATTGTAAACTCAAAATGCGCATTTGAACTAGAAGAGGTAGATTTCTTAGGCTTCATGATAACAGACGGCGGCCTAAAAATTAACCCTAGAAGAATCAAAACAATAACAGATTGGCCAATACCTCAAAATCTCCAACAAATAAAGTAATTTTTAAGTTTCACCAACTTCTACAGAATATTCATCTCCCAATACTCGAAAATAAGTGCTGGTATGTCAAATTTGCTGAGAAAAGAAGCCGCACAAAAACCATTCAACTTCGATGACGAAGCGCTTCAAGCTTTTAATGATATCAAAAACAGTTTCGCAAACTCTCCCATGTTACAGCAATGGGACCCTAACTTACTAGGAATACTGGAAACAGACGCCTCTGGAGGTGGTATCTAAGGCATACTATCGCAAAGGCAGAATAGAGTAAAAAAACCTGTGGCGTTCTGGAGTCGAAAATTGCAACCCGAAGAGACTCGCTACGGTACTCCAGATCAAGAACTTTTAGTAGTAATCGATGCCTTAATACATTTTCGAGTTTACCTAGAAGGAGTACAACACAAGGTACAAATTTACGGCGACCACGCTAACCTGCAATACTTCAAATCTACCGTAAGACCAAACCATCGACAATCTGGATATTTAGAAAAGTTAGCAGCTTATGAATTCGACATCTACCACTGCGAAGGTAAAAAAAACCAGCTAATGCACCATCTATTATAAAGTGTGAAGATGAGATGGTTTGTGAAATGTAAGTGTAAGATGAGTATATTTTCTTGTCAATGGTAAACTACGTGTCTATATACATTATGTTGTGATCCGTGCACTATACATATTTAGATCACCGAGCTGTTATCCGATGAGCACTGATCAGTGGTGATACATTCATCTCTCATCGATCATGTGCATGCAGCGACACCGATGGTCGATGCTCAGGTGCATAATTAGTTGAGCACCGTGAGTTACATGACTGAGTATTTAAGATCACATTAGGTTCGATTCCTGAAGGCGCTTGTACAATGGTGTAGTGGTATCACTTATTTTTCTCCGTGCACCCGAGGAGACATCACAACACCATCCAGGCTGTCATAGGGCTACAGCCATTTAGGAATAATTTGGCCCTAAGCCATATACAGCCCTTCGCTTAACTTCGCTTATTCCTCAGACCTATCCTCGTTCAGGCGCGGGTTTTCTAGAAGGTTCTGTAATATCGGCGACAAGATTCTACAGAATCATTTAGAAGTTGATGGAAGCAAAGGAAATGGATTCCATGGAACCACTTAGAGCCTTAGAGAAGACTTTGAGGCATGTATAAGTATAAGGTGGTTCATGCATTTAGATTCTCTTAGTTAACAGAATATAAACTTCTTTCAGGTGACTTATTTGTGTCCTTACAATCTTGTCAACCCTCTCATACAGGCAACCAGATTACATGAAAAGAATTGTTGAAAGCCCAACCGACTGAGGACTCAACCTTGTTACAGATCCCCATGAAAATATATTCATCAACGCCATAATGCCTCTTGAATTCAAACGTGAAATGACCAGCGCACTGAATTTGGACAAATATGTATCACAACTCCTAGAATACCAACTACCTGATAATTGGCACATAGAAGACGGAGTTCTTGGGTATAATCTCAACCGTCTTTATATCCCAGAATCCCTTCGTCTAAAGGCCAGAGAACTTGGTCATCATAACCCATTAGCCGTCACTGGGAAATTGCCAGAACCACAGAACTAGCTCAGCGCAACTACTATTGGCCTGGCATGACTCAAGACATTCATGATTGCGTCGCTGAATGTCAATTATGCGCACGAAATTAGCCAAAGACTCATAAAAAACCCGGTAAACTCAGCCCCCTACCAATCCCCGAAGGTAGATGGTCTAGATTCGCCATGGACTTTATTATTGACTTGCCCGTAACCAAAAATGGTAATACAGCAATCCTCACATGCATTGATGCAGCAACTAAGCGTGGTCGATTTATACCTTGCAAACTTGCTGGCCTCACCGCCGAAAAAACAGCAATATTAATTCGCAAAAACGTAATCGGGCAGCATGGTATACCAATATTATTCGTCACAGACCGTGGACAACAGTTCATCAACAAATTTTAGAAACAACTCGGCTCAATGATGGGCTTTCAAAACGTTCTCACCTCTACAGCCAATCAGCAAGGCAACGGACTTGCAGAAAGAATCAACCAAGACTAATCTATTGAGTCGTATTTGCACGCATATGTCAACCTTGAACAAAATAATTGGGATGAATACTTAGATCTTTGAGAATTTTTCTGGAACAATTCTAAGCATTCCACAACTGGACTAGCCCCATTCTACGCAGGTCAGGGCTATTTACCAAACACTCTAATCATTGATGAACAACCCGGTGAACAGGTAACTTGCGAGAGTGCCGCTGCACATGCCAAAAAACTTGTCGAAATCATGAATAAATTAAAAACAATAATGGAGTCCGAAAATATTAAAATGAAACACTATTACGACGAAAAGCATCTTCATATAGAATTCAATATTGGTGACTGGGTTATGTTAAAAATCTTCCACATTAGATACAAACAGCCTTACAAAAAGCTCGCTAAAAACAAATTGGACCCTTTCAAATTCTCAAGAAAGTAACAGACCTAACTTACTAATTAGACCTAAAAAATCTCATGGGCAAAATCTATGATATCTTTCACGTTGATGAACTGGAAAAAGCGAGCCTCCCACAACACAATCAACAAGATTACGGCATAGAATAGTTCGTTAATGATGAAGATTATTGTAAAACACTCAAAGACATAATTAACTCGAGATCAAAAAATGGCGTCTTTGAATATGAAGTCAGATGGAGCGACGATTCTCGAGAATGAATACCGAAAGACGACCTCGACGGCGAAGAAGTTGAACTTTAAGCCTTTCATGATGGACACCCAGATAAACTACTGCCAGAATATATGTTATTAAAATGATATACAAGGACAAGAAACCCACCAACACGATATGAATAAGTGCTCGGGACGATCCCTAGAAAGAGGGGGACTGTCAAGTATTAAGGCACACATATGGACATTGGACTTGATTATGATACCCACGGAGTAACGGCGTTAAGATTACAATCACTAAACACATCTCATTTCGTTTCTACAAACCTTTATATAAATGTATCTGTAGAGTTTACTTAGATCTTGAGCTTTATTGCTCTTTTAATCTTTACCTTGAGTACTTGCCTGTCTTATATTTCCCGTTTCATGACCTACTTATTCTCTGTTCTTCATCTAAGATGGTACCAAAAACATATGGATAATTCTATCAATGACTGCACTCAGCGCAGTTTCCTAACACCAGGCCACACCAAAATCATTCATTCATTCATGTAAATCAAAAGCCTACTGGTTGCTACTAGATTATCTCTATTTCAACTTGTAGCACGGCATACAGGATTCTTGCACACATTCACAGCCCCGAGAGCTTCGCAGCACATGTCCCAGCGAGCCTTAAAAATAATCAAGAGACAGTCGTGCTCTGGGATCACGGCGACGGTCTCTCTACTTGAACTTCCCTTGCCGACCAGCGACCACAACACCATCCACTCCAGCACCCTCTACTCTTGATCCGGCGAATCCTCTTTCTTGCCTGACTCACCGAATCAACACTCCCATCTTTTACTCCTTGTTTCGGCCGCTTGCTGACGTGCCTTGCCGCATTGACAAAGCAGCGCGCGGGTTTCACTTGGGTATTTGGACGTCAACGCAGAATCGAGGGCCAAATCTGACGGCTGGAGGATGTGAGCGGAGGGTGTCTGTCGGTAAGAGCGGAAGATGAATCTGATGTAGTTTGCACAGCTGCTGGACTTTTGGATCCGGTTGGCTACCGGAGCCCGAAGTTTGGTTCGATCGTGTGAGTAAGCGGCAGGAATCAACATACTCTTCAACCATTCATCGCCACTTGCCTTTGATGTTCATCCATTCACAAAAGGGGTAGCAGCGAACAAAGTCTCGTGGAGACATCAAGTAGAGTGAAGGTTCTTCCCGGGGATATAATCAAGCATCTCAACTGTCATCTATCGGCCGATACAGGCTCAACTAGTGTCACTCACTCTCAAGTCTCAAGTCTCAAGGCTCTTCACATAGCATTTCCCTTGCTCAAGCTAAGTAGAGCTCGGAAATAGCTGCATTAAATCTTCAAGCCTCTAGCTTTCTTCCACTAATAGAATGGATCCTCGAATCACGGCGACGAGCGGGAGAACCATTCTTTGCCCGATGGCTGATGGTCCCCATTCGCCCGAAGATTTTCGCAATCCATTTCATATACTCGAGCATGGCTGGGTGGACTTCCTCCTCGAGCATCCTCATGAAGAAACCAGTCAACAAGAAAATTCCTCCTGATCTGAGCTCAATTTCTAGTGTGTGTTTTTCCCAAAATCTATAGAGTGTGCGCAGCCTCTAAGCGATTGCAGTAGTTTCTTCACTCAAGGAATCGAGGAATAACGCTGTTTGAAGATTGGAATACTCATGCCTAGATTTCATTTACAGATACCGCTCAAAATGAGAGCCTCGTGACATCTAACTTTATCCGTGAATACCTACGGAAGAGAAACGCGAGAAAACCCTCCAATTATCCAGGCATGCCTACGTTACTCTACGAGCACACAGGACACAGACACCGGCGAGAAACTGTGGCTTGAGGCTCTTGCTAGATTCGAACCAGCCTTCTCCTGTCTCAAGTGGGGCATATGTCGTATCTAGACTGCCCAGACTCGACTTAGAAGAACAGCCTATACAATGCACCACTACGCCATCCAGCCCTTCGGTTGATGTTGATGTGCTGTTGTCAGAGTAGCATGTAAACAGAGTGGGGATGGACTGCGTGGTTGACAGGCTGAGGGGTACCATCCTACATAATACAAGAGATAGATGTATTACCACTCGGCCAAAAGGCCAGACCAGAATCATAGAACGCTATGATCTGGTTATCTCCATATCTATATTATACGAGAAAGGCAATCCTGACAGCTGTCAACTTGGTCCATTCAAAGGAGACCTAATATATACCTTAGCAGCAGCGTTCTGGCTGGTGAAAGCCCGACCATTATAATATTGAATCAGAGATTGGATGGCAATTTCAGAGGTTTTCATTTTTTGAAGTCTTGTGGAGAGTCCATTGCGATTTTCATGCAGCTTCACGTCGCGTAGTAAAACAACCAATGCTAAGTGCAAAGTCTGTCAACAATACCTGATGGCGCATCACACACAGTCTCGGGCCTAACTATCATGCCAACGACGAAGTCTCCCAACAAATCAGCGCTGAGAGAGTCTCAGGATTCCGGTATAATTAATATAAGTTATCGAAGGTCGGTAGCGGGTTTCTATCTTCCAGGTCTATGTCAACAGCCTGATGAAATCTTCCATTTCGCCTCGAACAGGCTCGATAGATTTAAGGTCTATGGGAAGGTGGGGCCAACAAGAGTAGCTAATGGCGTCTGTCCTCTGATGTACTTTAACTAGCGTAGTGACTTACAATCCAGTGCTCAAGCGGGGGCAAAAAATTGGTATACGTCTATTGCCGATTGTCTTTGGTCAAACGTGCGTGAGCTTCTACCTCATCCACACATCTTTGTATTCCTTTTCAGCATCCGCCTAGAGAATCCTTGGGAGCTGAAGTACCGACCACAAACTTGCCTATTGTTGATTTTGGCTGGCTCGGAACAATTTCCGATCTAAGAATATTTTATTCCACTTGCCGTTGCACTTTAATGTCGCACGGGGAATGTATATCTGCCATGAGCCTAGGTATACTCAGCTCCTCTGTCTTGTCTGTTGTAGCCAGATTAAAATTTGTGCTGGCCAATTTTTTCGTCTCAGGTTGCGTTTAGCCATGGAATCTCAGGCAAGTATTATCCGGCTCATTACCAGCCTTCAAATGCATGATAATCGTCTATTTTGCCTCGTCATAGTCGCCCGCTTAGAGCCTATTCCTGAAATTGTTGCTCTGTCTTGGGTTAGGGAATGAAACTCTCCCCGAGGCATTTGGGCTTAGCCCCTTTGATATTTAAGCTTTAGCTTCGAATGCCCCTTGGTGCAGAAACTAGCCACATGTAGTTGGGTAATTATCAAAGAAAGTTATTATCAGGGAGCCAATAATTATGTAAGGGTAGGGTACGTATGTTTTATTAATATTGAACTAATTGCTCAGTCGGTCGCAACTTCATCAGACCTAATTAATAAATAGTAAGGGATTGTTGTGGATAATCAAACCAAGCAACCAAAACAGTGGTTGATTGCACTAAAATTCGGGTAACAGACTCCTATTTTTTGTAACTTCAGCATCCTATTCATGTAAAATTGGTGAAAGGTGTCATAATAAAGATTAGTTGCAGATCGAACCAAAAATCTTGCTTGCAATGAGATTATCGACTGGATCTGAGGAAAAAAGGAAAAGTTTGTACAAAAGAAAGCTGCTTATATTTTTTTCTCATATCCTTGATTCTCAAATTCCTGATTTTATCCTCTCCCTTACTATCAGACGATCCATCAATCACATATCGTAAAAGTGACGATCTTGGAGCTGCACAGTATTATAGTGAATTGCCAACGCAATGTCAGTGTTTTGTTGTCGGAAAAACCACTCTTACTTAGTTCTGCAAATCGTTCACCGCACAACCAGCCAGTGATGGTATCGTATGGCTAACCCACTGATTCCATTCTGGTGAAATGGATGCACGTAATTTTTTATGGTTAGTGCCCAACTAGATGAACGATTATGATTAAGTAGTTAACTTATCAAGGGCCCATACAAAAATGTTTGGCCTGCAGATAGAGTGCAAATTTTGAATGTGTTTATACTTGCGTCACTGGTAACCCGAGTTGTCAATCACAGCAAAGCAACAGCAATCTATCGTCGAAGTCGATCTTCATATTTTGACGAAGACTTTAATATTGTTTGCGGTCTATTGAAAGATCAGCCCATTGTGCGAGATGTGATAAGCAAAATTGTTTCTTAGTATTCTTATTCGCTAAAAAAATGAGTCAGTCTTGTTCAGGTAACAAGTTAGGCATATGTAGTTTGCGAATAAGAGTTACCTGTATTGAGACTAAAAATATCATCGAGCCATGGAGATCTTCATCGAACCCTACAGATTCAGATGAATCTGTAGCATTATCATCTATCGCCAAAGTTTCAAATGAGTTTTCAGCACATTCAATAGTTTTTGATGCTTTGATTGAGTATTCAGCCATGTTAACAATCTAGGTCCTGTCAGACAGGCTGATACTTTCAGAGTTCTCTAAGGCGAGAACTGCTGATAAATTGCTGATGGTATTCTTTCCATGATTATCTGTGATTGGCGGTGCATTTCGATCTCTATGCCACAGCATCGAACCCATTACCGGTAGGAATTTGGCAAGCGCTCGTTGGAATTTCTTACAGCTTGTAAAACTAAGTTTGTCACAGGAAAAAAACTGTGTTGAACAACTACCACTTGTTCCTCCAAAGCCTCCAACTGTTTTATACGATCTCGTCCTATGGCATACTTGACCTTACAAGCTGTTAGATATTCCGAAGAGCGCAAACTAATTCTCTACAATTTGAACCCAGGCTTAAAGTTGAGACCTTGTTGCTTCATGGTTGGCAGTTTTTATATTTGGGTGTATAGTGACCCGTTTTTTCTTGAGTTTCGATTGCTTGTCGTAGTTGTGCGCCATATCTGTCTTCATCCCTCCAATCGCTTTGGCTGCCTTGCATAAGCACGTCGTCGAGTACTTCGTGGATTGAGTCAACGACCGTAACTTCTGATTATTGTAATTTATGATAGAAGACCTTAATATTCCACATTGTCGAGGACAATACGAAGGGATTTCGGCAAGCTCGATCTTCGTGGTTGATCCCGGTGGATGGATTAGCTGAAAATTTATTGTTAAGCTGATAATGTAATTGAGGTCAAAGTCGAGTTCGGGTGCAAAGACGTGCCTTGTCGAGACGAGAATAATTGCGGCCCGATTGAGTACTAGCGTGATTCCTCCAAGCAATCTAGAGTGTGTAGCTAAAATGCTAAGTGATTACATAACATCGACACCACGTGAAGGTGAAGAGATTGACATACATGTTAATTACACAAAAACTAATTATGTTGCTGTTCTAATAAACAGCTCCGAAGACGTGATTCCAACTTTTCTATTAGAGAAGTTTCTGATAGATTGATTTCTCCCCCCAAGATGTGTTATCTTTGCAAAGGGGAGCACTTTCAACGACACTATCTTCCATTCGTCGTTGATGCTCTAAAATTTGGAGAAGAGCTGCAGGAGACCCGTGAACGACGAGAGATGAAAAGAAATGATTCTAAACCTCATAAAAATCAGCAAATCTTCCTGGGGTAACGTTAGATCCACCCAGTAATTCCAAAAGAAGAGTCATGGCTACCCAGCAATCAAACCGCCAGAAAGTGGCTCCTAATGCTCCCCCTCCCAAGATTCTGGGGACACATCCGAAGAAGAATATGATTGGGATCGTTCGTCAAAGATAAACGAGAGAGTTTATCTGACAAAAGTGATCTGTGAGACTACCCTTGCCGATTGGGTTTATGACACTAGAGCCACCTCATCAGTGACTGACCAACTTCACTTATTTAGAGAATCTTTACGGAATACAAAAAGGGCCACTATACAAGTTAGCGGCGGAGAATTATCCTCCTGTCAACATGGGACGGCGTTATTTTTGTGCAAGGATAGGTCAAATTTTCTTCTTCGGAATACGCTGTACGTTCCAAAGCTACGTGTTGACCTGATATCGGCAAATCAACGGTGGACAAAATGGTTTGCATACATTTACATGGTGATTTTGCAGTTAGAAAAATCCCCAGTAAACTGCTAAAAGCTGACTAATTCTTGCATCTACGGGTGCAATTAAGTACCTACAAGGATTTTCAAGGATTATCAGAAGTCTTTGGAGCAGAAAAATCCAATCAGGATTCTACTAGTACAAATACATATACTTATAACCATGTAGACTACTACCAACTAGTATCTAGGAGGGTTTAAAGAAATGTCGAATACTTGTTTGTTCCTTTAAATTTATCCTCTTCCATTTGTAACTCTCGAGTAGAGTATCAGTTACCTTGAGATCAACATCAAGAGAATTTCCTAGCTGAAAGGAATAGTGTGTGTGGTCACATATCAATGCAAGCACTGTGTTGACATCTTTAAGGGACGAACAAGGTCTTTCAGGTTCTTCTGCTCCTGAATCGTCTGCTTGTTCTACTGTCGCTGGGATGGTCTCATTCGTCATAGAATCAATCAAATTTCCCATGGAAATACATTCTACGATGTCTTCATCCTGAAAGTGCACAAATCTGTCAACTTACATGCGGCTTTCAGGCACACTACATGTAACCGCAATTTGGAGGAGCACCTGAACCTCTGCACAAATTTTTGACGTATCGTCAGAAGTAGCAAAGTCTCTGGGTTGCTGCACGAGCTTTATGTGCTGCCAGCTATTTTGATGAACGGATTTCGGAATTTCATTCCAAATTTTGACGGTCCATTTCATGGCAGTAAGTTGATCAATATCGTAAGGTTTCGAGGATCCTTTGTCACTTAACATGACAGTGTGCCGAAGTTGCTGCTTTCTGTATCGTGTCTTGAGCGAGGCAATGATTCCTGCATCCATTGGCTGCAACTTCAATGTACTAGTAGTCAGACGAAACGAGATGATCGATGCTGAACCTATCAGATCAAACAACTAGGTCCCTGAGATCATGAAAAACGCCGAGCAGGTTCCCGAGACTTCCAACTCGAAGAAAGGAAAGGAAAGGAAGTCGTCCTTAAGGAACTGACTTCGAACGCAGAACCTTCTGCCAGGAAAATTGCGGTGCCAGTTCCAAAAGTCACGACCGCTGCCAAAGAAACGGTATATTCTGTGGAGCTACACGCCCTTGTCGAATCAGAAAGACCTCGAGCGGAGAAAATCTCTGCACAGCTTCAAATCTGCTCCACTTGCTATAAACAGTGTTGAGGAGGCTCTCTCGTCGTTTTCGAATGGTGAAAACAAAATCTTTGTAGACGGTATCAAAGTCTACCTACGAGCGGCAATTGTTCAGTTCGTTCAATCCGGCCCGGGTATGGCACCACCCTCTCTCTCTGCTTGTCCGGTTAATTTTCTCCTACCGAGGGCCCTGCAACAAAGGCTCTCAACTCCCGTGACACCAAAAGCTTAGGCTCCTAAAAGCACCTGGACTAGGGTGGCTGAAAACGTTCTATGCCATATTCTCGGGCCATCAACAACTTATGTAGCACCAACGACTGCAAAGCTAAAGTCTTCAACAAAGGACAAGGTCGACAAGAGGCCTTTTGTTCGGCTGGAAGAAAATGACGACTGGCGGAAAATCTCACCGTCATATTTGAAAAGGAGCATAATTAGCGAAGCTCAGCTTCCCCTAGCCAGTATCACCTCGGTACAGCGGACAAAAACCGGGTTTAGAATCTAGACGATAGACGAGACAACAAAACAAAAGATACTGAATAGTATCATCAGGGCTGGTCGAGAGATCGAACCTGACTGCCTTTCAAATTCCCACTGTGCCAGTAAGAGGTTATCTGACGAAGAACACCAACTTCTTGGTCACGGCAAACATGGTCTCAGACGAGATCAAGCGGGTAATCAATCTTGTTCCCATCGGGGTCAGATCTCATGGGACGATCAAAGCTGGGGCCACATATCAGAACTGGCAGGCTCTCTTTCCCCGAGATTCTGCATCAAGACCTGGATTCAGACTTTTCCATGACTCTGGAATGGCGACGATCTTTCGACCTCGTCGACAAATTATGCAGTGCAAACGCTACCTCGACTTCCATGCCACACGTGGTTGTTCCCGCACATCAGCATGTTGGAATTGCAGATCTAAGATACATGCCGCCCCAGAGTGCAGGGTGCCCACCAGATGTCGAAACTGTGGCGGACCACATCGATCGGACTACCGGAAATGTCTTGCACGACCTTCGAGGACCGGTGCAGTGAGCAAGGAGCAAGTCGTCATAATCCAACAACACGGACAGCGGGAGTATGCAGCAGTAGTCTGATCTAGGACTGCGACCGAAAGAGCAGAAGCAGCAACCAACGTCACTTCGAAGGGCCTTCCCATGACAGAAGGAACAAGCTTTGGAGTCTTGGACTCGGAAGAAGAGGTATTAAAAGCACAGGGACTCAGGACAGATTCTTTTAAGATTCTACGAAAAAAAATGTAGGAAATGAGCTGTCGTTGGATTTTACCTGCAGGTCTATCTCCTGCTGGATGCGGGGACAGAGAAACAAAGCCGCTTGGAAGATGTGGTCGGAAAGAAAACGAACGAGAAGTGCGGGATGCGGCCCAGTTCGATGTCTTCCTTTGTTTGGTGTTTGCGTTGGGAGCAAGCTTCTCTGTTTTGGGGGGCTTTGGTTTTTGTTTTTGTTTCTGAATCTTTGTAACCAACTTCTAGACTTTCGTAGTAGTTCACGCGGTGCAACCGAGTTAGGCAGGTCTTGGACTTGATCCTAGCTGGCTCCACCAGTCTCGAATCTTTGGATACATAGGGCTGGGCTTGGGACTTGAAATATAAATAGGGTCCAGCTAAATCGCAGTTCGACTTAGCTAAATCGCAGTTCGCTAAGCCTAATTTGGCTTTCTGCCGAGAGAACTGTGTTTCTGCCATGCCAAGCCCAGATTATGACGACATCACCAACATTATTGAACTATACTTGAGCAC
>JAKRRZ010000217.1:0-27065 GCA_022627015.2 Podosphaera aphanis
TTTAGTCACGTGTAAAATTTAATGTGGGGCTCTGCTTAACACGTGTTCCTCATTAAAGGAATACCCCGCGATATGCCTTTCAAAAGGTCCGAAAATCGATATGCCTTTAACGGGGTATTACTGTACTACGGCCAGTGAGATCCTATCTATAGAGACTGTGCTACTAGCTACGCGAGGCCACATGACCTGTTACATAATAGTGGGTTTACAAAGGTGAGTGGGTCTTCGTGGCGCCTATTGAGACTTATTTTGGAAATTATGTATTTTATGACTACGTTTATACATGCATACCTATTTACAGCGAAAATAAAATAAAAATCTTATTAAGAATATGCGTAGTGGATCAATTATTTAACATAGCTTAACTTCAACAATCTAGAGTCCACCATACAAATCTACAATTTATTGCAATGCTCGCTTAAGACATCCTTAGCTCACACGTGACTGATACTTTCTTCATAACCGAACTTGACCTGAATATTCTAACAAATCTGTTATATCTTACGTCGGCATTGTCTCAATGAGTCTCATGAAATCATCTGCCAAAATTTGTCCCAAGCTTCTATAACTGTGAGACGCAGTTTGTCCAGGGTCCACTGCCTTCTCTCACTCAAATCCAGATGATGAAATTGGTTGTTAATCTTCTTCCAGTTTCGGACGGCTTGAATTGAGTTGAGGTGTGATGAGAACAGCTGCCATATTATCGGCGCGATTACTCTTTTCCAAAACCATTCCATCGTTCGGGCTGCTCTGGGCAGAGGAGCGTCATCCTGCGTGACTGGAAGCCCTGGTCTAAAAGTAACTATACCATGTATGAGAGGTACAATTTTTTCTATGTGTAAGATTAAAATGATAGATCCTCACTCTTTTCCACAGAGCAGACAGGGTCCTTTTTCGTTTCGGGAAAAAGATGCCGCAATCATTCACAGTTCCACGAAAATAATCTCTGGCGAAGTGTAATAACTTGGCTTTATTTACTGAGTTGAGAGGGTGTTTTGACTCTTTGGGTTTCTGAGGCGTGAGAAGAGTTTTGTTCACGGCATGAACTCAAGTTGTTATGGGAGACGTCTGTGTTAGAAATCCAATCTAAAGGTTCCTTCACTTAAGAATATTAGTTCTATGCGATGGGTACTTATGGTAGGTCTTCGATTCAATTAAAGGCATTGATTGATCTGGCGTCAAACGTTTCTCGTATTAAAGAGGCGCAGGTGGGGCCTGCGGTAGGTCCATCTTGGACATATTTGAACAGATTATCTTCTATAGAGTTTTGGGAAATTTTAGTGGAGGTGAATGGAGACTAAACTGTTAAGAAAGATTGATGATGATGATGATGATGATGATGGTAGTGGTAGTGGTAGTGGTGGTGGATGTGATGACGATGACTTTAACGACGTTGGAGTGGAATTATCGTTTGTGACGAAAATTGAGGTGTATTGTTTCATTTAGTAGATGCCTCAGGAAAAAAAACCTAGCCTCAACTAGCCTGTACGCTAGCTGGGCTATATAGCCTTGTCACCCCCTAAAGCGAGCTTAAACCATGCTTTATCAGTCTAACGTTCTTAGTCCCTGCGGTATAGTATGCATATTTTAAGGGTCAGCCCCATAAAATATCGTACTACATGTATCATACACAGATATCGCTATATCTAACTACAGGTGGTCGATCGGAATCACATGACTATTTTGGGCGACTGTAAGTCACATGTATCGATTCTGATTGGCCGATTAGGTGTGGCGCGCAGATGGCTCGTGCGTGTTTCATGAGCTCCCATACAAATGATCAGAATTTTAAGCGTAAATAACTTCACAACCAGTGCCTTTCAGATAAAATTCGATTCATAAAATTATTCTTTGTGTACATATCTATCACGTCATGAAAAGAATTTTAATTTTAGAGGGCGCTGGTGAGATTCATTTAGGTTTAAAAACTTCGTGTTCCGACACCATAGGTTTACACACTTTCTGCAGTGTAAGTCTGACGCCAGTGAATTGGTATCGATGATGACACACGCTACCGCTCTACAATTGCAACGGTTCCCAGAAATTAACGTTTTTCACGGGTCCACTACTTCAAGCTCAGGCTTCGTCTCGTGCCAATAGTTTCAAAGACTTAGTATGTTGATGTAAAAGCGTTCGGGGAAAACCCGGACATTTTCTCGAGATTCTCTGAGAGATATCATTGATACGATCATTTGACGTCATGCAGAAGCCAGTGAGATCCAGACTTTTATGTCACCGACGCTTTTGTGGATTGACAGTGCCGTACCGGCTAAACGGCGCTCAACCTTGATCTTCAAGTATGGTTTGTCTTGGTCTTAAATGACTGGTAGCACGACGGCGGCATCGGTACTGCACAAAGCTGGCTGAATTCGATGCAGTGTCAGAGAGTGCGGGCCACTGAGCTCACGCGGGAGGATTTAGTCTTCATGGCGTTTTCCGCCGAAGATGATTGAACCGAAAGTGCTTCCCCATGTCCGCCAGGCCTTCCCAGAAACTCCGAATTCCTGCCCGAATAATTTTTCTCGTTTACATCAGTGCCAGCTGGCCTTGCCGAAGGGTTTTTGTCTTCTGCAGGTCAGATACTTTTCGCCAGACATCCATACCAGTCGTCCGGGTAAGATGCCGTTTGTAAATGCCCAGACTTCGCTTGGCGTGTCATGGAAGAGGTGCGAGTCGTATTCAAGTTGTGGAATCTGCTATAGTCAATATTCAACACAAGCAACAAGAAAGTAGTTGATTGTCTTGAAGCTTCGGGGACAGACTCCTATTTTTTGTTCCAGCACTCCCATACGAGCGTAATTAGTTTTACGTGGTGAAAGACGTACATATACCAAAGATTAGGTGCGGATATACCAAAAATATTGCTTGCAATGAAGTTGTCTGTATTGCATATCTGTTAAGCGAAAACGGTTTCGGTTAAATAAAACCAGAAACAGCTCTCTGAAAGACTGACTCATAGGGACATAAATACGCCGAAACAAAGGTTTTATTCATGCAACTGACGGTCTGTATGAGAATAGTATACATGTATTTATAAATCAGTGAGTTTCATTAGGGACTGGGAAACTCTGGTGTTAAAAATATCTTCGTAAATGTTCTTATATAGTTAAGAACGAGTAGAAGGAGAGGGCGAAGAACAAATAACATCCTGATTTATGACCTATTTTATCTCGTCTTTAATAAGATTTCCAGAAAGTTCAACAATATCGACTGCACTTCCCAAAGTGAGGAAATACAGCATTATGAACTTTCGGAAGGTTGTGCGGAAGTCAGAAAAAACTCAAGGTCACATTGACTTATAGTTTGCAAATATTTTGTGGTTTTAGGATCTTTACAATTTTAGAGTTCTCGGTCGACGACGCTCCCAAATCTACCGAGAATGATTTTTTATGTAAGCCCAAAATGAACTTGTTCTCCAGTACACAAGTGTCACTTTATTCTAATCCTAGTGTCCAGTCTCGTTAAACCTGCGTGTAATTAATTGCATGTATAAACATTTACGGCATAAGTGTCCACGATTGCAGCGAAACTTTACTTCCGAACCTGCTGTGACCGAACAACACCGAGAAATAGCTCAAAAATTTTTGTCTGGATGTAGTTCAATGTCTGATATTTGCAACTCTGCGATCATTTAGAAAGAAGATTGTGGCTAGGAAGATTGTCCTAGATCGTGGACACTTGTGCGACAATCTGTTCTGGTATTCAGCATCATCTCTTCACCCCTACAATGGCCTCATACCGGCTTGTACTGCTGTCCATTGTTTTCTGATTTTCCCTCACAGTTCTCCAGCTCCTTTGAGATGTTCCATTTTAGGTAACTCCAGAGATGCTTATTGTATTTAAATACAGAGGCTTGCCGGGCTATTCCAGGTTTGCTGAGTTCTTCGTAATCCGGGCAATATGTTTGGGGTTACTATCTTGTTGAAAGTGCGTTGGTGGACTACATGTGTAAGAGTGTACCAGTCAGATGGGCAATGAGAAGATTCTCTCTTTGCGCCTTGGCTGTGTCTATGAGTATCAACTTATTGCTTCGTATACACCTAGTATAGTCAGCAGGTCGATAGGGGCGTCCAAGAGAAGATTGTACCGCCACTTACAGGATGGTCCTCAGGATATTGCTCAAGTTGTGCGGGTGATCAGAGAAAAGTACTGATCCGAGTATGTACCGCAGAAATCTCATAGACATACTGAGCAACCGTTAACGGCTAAGTCGGTCAGCCTGAAGGTGGCAAAGGTCAGCTCAACTTTACTAGCCAGTTTCCTTTCCATCGTGAGAGATGATGATCAAGCGAAAAAATCAAGCTAGTTATATCCTAATGGTTAATTTACATTTCGTCCATCAATCCAAACTAACTCGCGCATTCCGACGTCACATTCTCACTCCGTCATCTGCGCTTGATCCCCGGCATTAACTAAATGAAGCCAACTGACTTTATTAAACTGCCATTGTTTTGAATATCGATCGGCTGTTCCCAAAAGAGTCAAGGATTTGAACAAGTAGTAGCACTTACCACTCGCCGTCTTTGCTTCCCGCCACACTCTGAATCAATTCACTAAGGCGCCGTCATTGCAAACGTGGGCCAATGGCTTATCACGGAATCATGACCGTCGACTCAAGAGGAGATCATTTTCCGCTTTTGCTGCCCCTCTCGGTTACTCTCAATGAGTTTCGCAGGGTATAGTCATGAGTTTTACCCGCTGGCTTAATTTGTCTGGCGTGTGGTGTAGTGTGCTGCAGTAGCGTTTTGTAACTCATTGACCTCTTGCATGTATCAATGAGCCGATCGGAGAGGTATGCCGTACACGATCTTGGCGATGACTAGTTTGGGAACGTTGATACGATGATAGATAGAGTGTGGTTACATTGTTTTTTGAAACTTCTGTATGAAATCTCTCCGACGAGGTCTTTTCGCAGTTGAAGTCTGTTGATTTCTTGTCTAGATCGTCGTTGCTAGGTCAGAGGTTGAACATGTAGCGTTCTCTCACTCGAGCTTATTTTAACTTTCCCACGTCGTTTCTTGACGGACCAATGATCGTTAACGTCAGAAGAGATCGCCTGAAAGGCTTACATTTCTCATTTCATGAAAGCAAGTAAGCATCAACGCGAGACACACAGCTGGCTGGCGCCATAAAACACCTTTGAATTGAGGCCTATTCAACAAGTAAAATGACACCCACATCTGAAGTCCATGGCGGGTGATAGTTTAAAATGGATTCACAACTCATCTAAGTTCTCTAGTATGTCCCTTGTCGACGCCTTCTTGACTCTCCCTCGCAGTGGTACGATTACTCTTTCATCATCCTCTTCGAAATGGAACCTACCTAATTCGATGGCATTCTTTACACAGAGGCCACAAGCCGAGCTATCATGTTTGGGGACTACATTTTGTTTTAACTTGCTCACCTATGGTGTGGTTCCATGAGACGCTGAAAGGAGAATTGGTGGTACTCTCTGTAGATCTAGAATATATATATATATATATATATATATATACATATGTGGCGTCAAAATATGGATAGAAATATCAGACATACTCAAACTTCTTCAGACAAATTGCGACTGAAGATATATTAGACTAGCTTAAGAGACCGAAAAATATCATAAAAGTCAAATTTGACGTACGAATTTATATCTGGGACATATTTGATTTCATTCATGGTTTAACGTTTGACATGAAAAGGTTGAGAATTTTGCTTTTAATCGTATTGAGGAAGACACAGCAGAAAGAATAGCGATACGGACTATGAAAAAGGCATCTGAAGAATTTCCAACTTGTGAGAACCGTGTCGAAAAGGCCTTAAATAATCGATGGATTAATTACGTGGGAGAAAGGAGTCGGCGTCGTGGAGGCGTGTGAGGCTTGAATTATTGTCGTACAATACAGAGTTAGGCTTTTTGAAGGCTATTTCTACCACCGTATTGTGATGAGATCTTATTTTAATTAAATGCTGCGTGTGATGCTGCCAGGTTACAGCAAAGGAATATCGTCAACTGCTAGTGTGATCCTCCATGCCTATGCAACAAGCATAGACTAGTAGTAAAATTGCGTACCCCAGAACTCGACTTTTTCCATCTCCTTCAAGTACATGACATACGGATATCTCAATCCTTTTCTTTCGAGGATATTTTGAGATTTACGAGATACTCTTCCAACTTCAAATGCAACTGAGCTAGTTAATGGGCGAGTGACACCCTGTGCCTTCTTAAGAGGGTATATGACAATCGAAAGCCCTTTAGATACGATTGTCATTGATTTTCAAGAGTGTCTGCGGACAATTCTCTAGCTAAGAATATGCATGACGATTGCCATTGGAAGTCTATTGCAACGTCAAACGGCTTTTCGTCAGAGAAAAGCATTTCTCGTCTTGATGCACTTTCATAACTGGTTTCGCCCGTCAGTCGTGATAGTATTTCGACAAGGGAAGGACGTTGTATTGTAGGATCGCCATTTGGCTTATCGATAGGGGTTCCTATGCTCTTGAAACGTCACCTCATGGAGAGAATGGTAAAGTAATGGCTTGTCTGTGTTCGCCAGGCCAGTATATGTCCGTTGGCAGATGTTAATCCAAAAGCACGGGAAGCAACATCTCATGGGTCAGCCGTGAGTCTGTAGATAGTCAATCTGCCGGTGGTCGGGATTCTCCAGGAAGTCAGTCAAGTTTCAGTAATCGGAGATCGGGATCTTAGCGAGGCCGTTAGCCCCAGAAATGGACCTGGCGAAACATTCTCATCACAGAGGCGTTTTGCCCCCCTTAAAGTACCATCTCCCGCAAGCATAGTTTGAAAACTGTAAATTTCCAAACCTAAAGATATGGATTTTTCCAGGCTACGTTGCAGGGTCTTGCAGAAAAAGCATTTATGCAGCTGGGAGAAAGTGTTGTATGCTGCTGAGTGCTGATGGGCTGGTAATATTCACAAGACTTTGAGTTTTTAGCAAGGGTCAGGTAGGCCATTTGACGCCCAACGTCACAGCTCTTCTCGCCTGACCTCGCCACAAATGTGGCATTTAATGCACAAACAGTCAAAGTTCTGTAAACATCATCCCCCATCAGCAAGCCAAAGTGTTCGGGACTTTTGCTCATCTTTATTTTTTCTGCAATCCAGCCCGACAAATCCATCTTTCTAGCTTTGAGGTTTAAAGTTTTCAATCTATGCTAGCGGGAGATAGTACTTTGATATTGCTGGTCGAAATCGTTCACTCGTCAGAAAACATGTGCATATCTTTCTTTATCTTGCATTCTCTCCCCATTCTGAGTACTCCCCTTGTCAAAATTACTTCTAAAAAACTTATTTTTTTGTGGGTTTCAAGAGGCTGTGCAGATGAAATGATCATTTGATCATTTCAATCTCGATCTCGATCTCGGCTTCGGGGTTGACAAACCACTGTAAGTTTTGTTCATCACTGCAGGTTCCGTGAATAGAGGGAGATGTTGACGAGACTTGCTGCATCTTTAAACCCCTACCATAAAAATAAGTTTATAAACACCGATGTCTGATGATGAATTTCCTCTTTTATGTTCACCATATATCGTCTCAAATATCAAATTTGCGTAGATGTTTGTCGTATTTCACTTGAATTTTGCCCTGTAAACACTCCACAAATATATAAGTTTTAAAGAAGTAATTTGGGCAAGGGGAGTAACTCAATTGTGGGTTTGATGTACGAATTGCCGTTTGCAACTTGCATCTTGCGATGGTATATTTTTTTACTTTTACACCCTGGCACCGACGCCAACCGACACCTGCCGACGTTTGCCGATGATATCGTCAATTGTTTTTCTAGATCGTCGGGAAGAGGTGGGAATATTTCTTCTCTGCTCACATGTTTGATAGCCGTTACAAGTGAGCAGATAGACAGATGGCGAGAACTCTAATCTGCCTACCTGCTGTTGAAAGTAGTGCTTCTAATTGAGATGGTCAAAGGAGATCGTGCAAGGTTGGTTATCCTCTAATTGCACACGCACTGACCTCAAGCCTAAGTGGATTATGAGCATCAGTACGCTAAGACATATTAGCAAGATCACTCACTTTTAGTTGGTTTTTATTAGTATACAGATAGCACTCTTCTTTATATTTTTTAATATTTTTTAATATATTTTTACATTATTGTCTATTTGAGTCCAAGACTATTAACAGACATGTAGGTCCTCTCTGCCTATAGGCCAAAGACACCTGTTCCTCAGGTAGTATGCCTTTTCCTATGCCTCCTCCGCAGTTCCTGTCCATCGGTAATACCCCCACGAGTCTTCATTCGAGTGTACACTTAGAGAAGCCCTTAACCCTTCATTATCTCCCCTCTCCAGCCAACGATATGGAGGCCATTTACGGTAGTACAGCTGCCGGGAAAAATCCACCAAAAACCACTGGGTGCGGGGCTCCCCTAATACCAGCATCAGGACTAAATCCGAAGACATAGCTACTCTTCTGAAGCGTTCAGGGAGACCGTCCAGCCGGGCGCAGCAGACTTGTGTATACCTAAGGTGTCACTCTGACCTTCCTAGCCCCCCCATGCCCCCGCCTTTGATCCAAGCCTCGGGACAAATCGAAAGTCGCGACAAGATGTCAGAAAATTCTTGGTGCAGAGTATATACCACAGAGTAGCTTAGCCTAACCATCTAATGCTGTTACAGACTTGGGGTAATCGAGTAACTCGTGTGACTAAATGGTCCTCCTGGCTAGTAAAATCGAAAAAAAAAGAGTAGAGACGGCTGGTGGAGACAACTTCAAATCGGCAGGTAATTTAGCTGAACTGGGCCTTTTGCTTTGCTGTCAACGAGCTTTTAATTCACCCGACGTAGATAGCATATGTTGAATATGACAAAGACCTCTCTGACCATCATTGTAGCGTTTGTGCCCTTTATCCCTCCTCTTGCCTGCGTCAAAGCGGACATCCTTTCCGTCGAATGGCGTTATCGAATGTTGCGGATCTTAGAGGGTGAGGGGGATGAACTCGGCTCTAATTTGAAAAGGTATTGACTCAATATTGGCTCTGCAGACTCACCTAGGAGAGCTGGAGGTTTTTAGGGGACACCACGTACAGATGTTGAATCGTCGACCCCGTAGATTGCACTTTGTTCCGCTGAAGGAGGAATTAACATCTCCAGACACTACGTTTACAGACTCTTACTTGTTCCAAGTTTACTTTATGATTGTTAAGTGATTCTATCTGGTGTAACAACTGAACTTAAACTTACACGTTTAATACCTGCCTGCCGTTCAATGTTCTGAATTTCCCGCGCCCAACAGACGTAAATGCAAGTTCATGTACTGTTAATACATGTACACGTAGTAATTCGCTCCACGCATCCAGCGGAGAATAAACTGTTGGCAAATGCTCTTCTGACTCTGAAAAATCTGGGCGTTCATGCTTTCGACACCCGAGTCTCAGAGATATCGAAAAAGACTTACCCACTTGGTATTTTATGACGTACCATCATCACGTGTGCCCAGAAAAGACTTTGATGCCGCTGTACAAGATCGGAGAGAATTTAAAATTTTCTGGATTCAATTTAACTGGTGCAAATACGAAGCATTGACTTTTTCTCTTGCAGTGGGAGAAGACGATGAAATTCCAGATAAAACCGTGGACTCTATTTTGATCATGACCCGAAACCGAGTAATCACTTAAGTCTTGTATGCTTCAACAAGGAAATTGAGCCTTGCATTTTACAAAAATATCTTTGGATTTGTCGAATCTTAATCCCGGCCCTTGCATCTGTAGGTATCCGAAACCCCCGTCCGTATGCAAAACGTGAGATTGATTGATCGGCGCCCGCGTCGTATGGTCATGGCGGTGTGGCGTGGCGTGGCGTGGCGTGGCAACGCAATGGTAAATATTTGGCTAACGAACTTAACCAATCTGTCTTACCCGACACACTGGTAGTTCGCTCGAACCCGTTCAGCTGCCAAGAGTGGCTGCAAGTGTTGTACCTCGTCGTCAGACCATCACCCTAAATTTTAGACAACACTTTTCCGCACTGTGGCATCCAACTCGGGAACGCAACGTTGAACCGAGCGAACGGCGCAGAACGAGAGCACAACAGCTGCCCATGGCTGTGATCCGTTAGGCTAAAGAATGCTCCGGCATCTCGTCGAGGGCCCACGGTATATCTGGTCGGGACTAGCCCTCGCGGCCTGCTGGACCGGCGATCCGTTGGGTGCAGACAAGGGGCAAGTCAAGACGACCTGCTGGTCGCGATATCCTGTCAAACCACTCCCAATCGGCGAACGCTGGTTGATGATGTGCATGGAGCGATCCAATCGTCATTTATCGTTTAGAGTTCGCGGGATCGCGAAACTGAGGGTGTCCGTCCTGAGGGATAAGCCAAGAATGCGGGGCTGGGACAGGGCTCGCGATAAGACGCGCTGCAGAACTGTCAAGGAAAGTAGATACGTTCGTGACAGCGTCGGGAACGTTAATCCGGCGCACGATTCTTGTCTGTCGCCTTCACCGACGTCGGGGATAGAGTGGACAAAACTTTGGAAAATGAAAATCTAGATAGACATCATGCTTTAGCTGCAATAGCCCTTGATCATCCCGCACGCAATATATGTGCATGGAGACTGCCTGATGACTTGACATCAAACTTAGCAAGGATCAACTGGTTACTGGGGAGATATATCACGCGCTGAATCACTCGAGATTATGAACTTCAAACACGTAGATGTAAGTGTACGTAATCTAAGACCTCGTCGATAGACAGACCATCCACCATTACATTAAGGTTAACGTCGTAAGATTACATGACGACAACGACAGCAAGAGCATAGCGCTGTGACAAGATGCTCGTCGAGACGTTCTTCTTTCGATATCTCTCATTATCAAGTAGACAAACTAGCCCGTACGCCGGAAGAGATCATGCTTGCATCTAATCTAAGAAATCTCCCTCATCAAATTCATCTCCCGTCACTGGCGATGGCAAGCCGAAATATTCTATCGTCCCTGCAAAATCCAAAATACCCCTTGCACTCGTGTTTTTACACGGTCAACTCCAAAACACCACCTAACCAGCCCAAGTACTAAATATCGGGTCTCATTGGTCCTTCTCGCAGAGATGCGAGATTCAACGTAGCCCAAGCCAGAAAATCAAACAGAAAAACAGTCATCGTCATTATCATCATCATGAGAGTCCTAGATCCATCGGAGTTGAGAGTTCGTAGAGAGCAATTTGGAACAAATATCATTGTAAGATGGGATATCTCTATAAACCGTCCTGAACGCCGTTGCTGGTGAATGTATAAAATAAAAATTGAAAATGTCATCTTGCATGTCTTGTCATAACCACATCTCCGTTTCGTTCACCCATCTTCTTCGGTTGGGGCTGGTAATTCATTGATGAAATTTCAATCATAAAAAGTAAATGATTATTGCCACCTTCATATTCTCGTAGCTTCCTGGAGTTGACGTGTCTGATCTTCTTGACCACCAAGCGAAAGTAGTTGCACCTAGATCAACAAAAAATTCCAACCGTTCATCCGCATCACATCTCGCCAGGAGATGTAGGGTGCCTCGCCGCCGTCCAGACTGTGAATATCCAAGTGGCTCCAGACCTCCATGAGAAGAAAATTGAGGCTTCGTATGGAGCCAAAGGTCGCCATTTTCCCCATAGCTTGTAGTCGCTGAGCAAAGACGGTACGGAAGGGTGAAGATATCGTGCTGACGGAGCCACAGATGAGATAAACCCAGACAAGCGAGCGATCAAAGCCGTTGGGACCCGAGGGAATGTACTCCAACACCTGGATGAGATTAGCGATAAGGCTGACGCAGCTCGGCTGGTCCGGTGTGAAGCCAGGTACAAGACTGCATAAGTAGATGCGCGCGGCGATGCGAAAAGCGGCAGTCAGATTCCAGGTCAGCTGCTGCGGGTGCAGCACGCCCTGCGCGTCGAAGGGGATCTCGAGAGTCGGACTGTCGATCTCCAAGAGGGTAATTTGACCGCCGAGCGCTTGAACCAGTTGGCAGAGCGGAAGGTCGTCGATGCCGTCGCGCTTTAAATCCTCGAGACAAACAATCTCAGAAATCAGGTACATGACGTGGTCATCGCATCCCATGAGGGCGCGCAGGCCGAGAGAGGCATTGGTCGACGCGAGATGCTTTTCGCGATACGTGTGAGCAAACGTCGGTGACTGGCCCCGCATCGTGGCCCCGAGAATGTCGATCCACGCCGTGAGCGTCATGTGAAACGGGATCGTGCATAGATCATGTGACTTCAGAACTTGCTCCTGAAGGCCCAGCTTCTGGACGAGGGAAACAGCCGCCTCGAAATGTTTTTGCCACTCAATATCCGGGAGGGAGTCATCGAGGCGATTGACCGACCCTTGATAAACAATCAGGCCGAGCGCGGCCTCCAAGATGGCTTCGTGGTCGGTATCGCGGTCGAGGGCGCGACAGAGCTCCGAGATGGCGGTACAGCGATGTTGAATAATATCTTCGTCAATCTGCTCATCTTGTATGTCCATCGTGACTTTACTGTGTTGCGCCGCAATACTCAAACAGCAGTGAATGTAGCACTTACTGCTTTCAAGTTCCAACATCACACGGTCCATTCGCGCCGATCTATAGGGAGACAATTCGAGGACCGGAAAGATGCTCGGGAGCACATCTGACACAAAATAATCAAGGAAGTGCTGATCTCTATCTTCGAGCGCTATTGACCGCACCATGGGCGAGGCGGTATAAGTGTGGCTAAAGTCAACCAGATTTCCGCTGAAGATGTCTCCATTCAACCACTCCGGATTGATGTCGAAAGCGCCGAAATTTGAAACGGTTGAATCGCAAGTTTCCGGTAGATGGTTGACAAACATCTCGGGCTCGGTCTGGACATCAATCTCGTACGGCAAAAATCCCGGCACATACGCTGTAAAGTAGTTCGAATGCAGCTGTGGATTGTAGCCTGTGAAGTCAGTGCGGTGTGAAATTGCGTTACAGTCAAAAAATGAAAGCTGTGAGTCAATTGACGTCGACCGGCTGCGAGCAAGAGAGTCTGTGAAATTTGCCGTGGCGGAGAGTGCGTGCGGAAAACCTGGGGTGGTCTCATCCATCGAAGCCATGACTACTTTACTGGCCGAGGTATTCTTTTCGGCGAGCTTCTTTCGTTTGATAATCATTTTAATACTTTCTTTCTGCACGCGCCGCTGTTCATTATTTCCCCACCACATGGGGCGCTTATATTCACAACGTAGACCAAGGTGTCGACATGCCGTACAAGCTGGCGATCCTTCGTCGCACTTTTTTCTTCTCAACCGACATGTATAGCAACCTAGATTCAGAGAATGTCAGATGTCCGGCTCACAGCTCTACAAAGTCTAGAACTGACCTGTGCGCGACCTTCGATGCATTTGTAGTTTATCTTTGGAGGTAGGCTTTGAGGTCCCCTTTTGCTTGTGCTGGGCAACAGCCATGGCGTCCTTTGATTTAACCATCGAGTGAAAGTCGGGGGAAGACGTTGTCATTTGTATCCCTCTTTGACATGCAGAAAGATGGCGAAGATTATTCTGGCGAGGTTGGGGAGTTGGGTGTCTGCCGGTAGTCTATCGAATGAGAGATTGAGAAACGGGGCCGTTTATTGGATATTTTTAAAGAGGAATGATAGGTCAAACAAAGTAAGTCCAGCTTGACTTTGGGGGAGGGATGGCGGGGAGATATGTGATATGGATGGCGGGAGAGACGCAGTGGATCAAAATCCAAAAGATGAATGATCAGGATCAGGGTATATGTGGATGAGTATCAGAGAAGCTTCTTTAAGCTTTTTCTCCCTGTAGGATAATAGGTAGGGGTATGATCTCTAGTTATATCAAGGAGAGTAAATATCTCCTCATTCGGAGCATTCCAGGGTTTTCTATTTCGGGTACATTTCTAGATAAGGTGATGCTATCTTCTGTCTCCCTTGCCAACCACGAACAAGTCTCGCGTGTGACTAAAATACTGCTGCTTTGCTGACACTCCCTTTTCCCCAGGCAAGCTGATTATTTTATCGGTTCCCCTGGTATATATGCCAAGGGATGAGAAGAAGCCTGGCACGAGATTCGTTAATGGTATACAACTGGCTCTTCTGTACCTTCAACTTAGATAGAATATGCTGGCAAAGAGCAAGAACTCGACCTAGCCAAAACCCTTTCTTCCCATGTCCAGCCTCCCAGGCTGCAGCTCTGGCCCCAGCCGCAGCCATCCTGCGATGTGCTTGAATCTGCGATGCAATTGGATTCTAGCAGAAGTTGAAACCGATAAAGAGTACCTTGACGCTTTAAGCAAGGGATTCTGAAATTCTTGGAGCAGAAACACGGATTCTTGTCCCCAGAGAGATTCCTGGTCAAGTTAACGAGAAAACCCCACGCGAAAATCACAAAGTCCAGGGTCTCCAGCAGCTGATCATGATTCCTTGCAGGCATCAACTGCAGGGTCATATGCAGGCACTCATTTTTTAGCAGTGAATGTACAAGACATGGTATTTGGATAGTCCTGCCAGCCAGTAGATCGAGATGGCTAGCTACACGTCAATAGCTTACGGATAGGTGAATGTTCATGGTACAGAGCAATGAAATTTCCACGCGGGCATTGAACCCGCCGTGATCTATGGTTCTATCTTTAGTTCGTAGGAGATTTTTCAGATAAATCGTTCAAAGCTGTTCATCTCAGATACCTCGAGAATTCCTCCCCTGCGGTGCATGCATAGGCAGCAACACCTCCCGTTTGATCACTCCCTAAGAACCGATCAAGCTGGGGCGTTTGAGCGTTCGAGTGACACAAATAGATGAGTTGCATTATGAGTCAACTCGGAGTCCGTCGAAGACCCAAGGCACCTAGTATTCATGAAGCGGCTAAGCGTAAAATTTGAAGTCGCCCATCCCAAAAGAATGAGAATTCGAACATGTTGGAATCATAGATTAATCTTTCAGTTTTCCAACTCAATTTAGTCCTTGTCAGCCGTTCCTGGTCATTCTTCGGGTTCATTTTATTACATCTAGGCTACATTGCTCTCGATCCCAACTCTTTCACGTCTGATACTTCGTTGACCGGATGGTGTTGCCTCCAGCTGTTTCAAAAAGCGGTCAACTTCGACGATCCTCCGCTCGCTTGTTCGTCCTACATGAGTGGAATGTCCGTCTTACTTGGATCGAGAGAGGTAAACAACAAAGTAAAAAGAAAAAAAAGGCAACCAACTGTGCTTCGGGCTCCGTCATGTTGTGTGACAACCGAATACGGATTAGCGAGCAAACAATCCGGGACCAGGGGAGTCAATGACCACAAGTTATGTCAGCTCAGCCCATCCACGCCAACAAATTGTCGGCAATGGTGCCACCCGACTAAACACACAAGTAAATTGCCTCGAACGCCAACTGTTCCACCACCTTCAACAAACATTCAAATCAAAATCCACGATGGTATTTTTATGCGTGAGGAGCTCAGCTCCAAAAATACCGTCGTTTTTTCTAATTTAAATGCCAGAAGAAAAAACCACACGGGTTTGATAATTGTTAACTTAGTATGGCGGTCCGCAAAAATTGTCGGTTGTATTTAGCGTCAAAGTATGCTTGTAAAGGCACGTGCACCCAAAAATTTGGCTATAAGTAATCAATCTATCTTTCGGGTAGACGAGTGGGCAGAGGAAATTTCCTCTTTCTATCCTAGATGTACGTAGGTGACTTTCTATAACGATATTGCAGGGGTATGCGCGCATTTATTACGATACTTTTTGCGGTCGAGTATATTATAACGATATTACCACCTGAAATATGGGTTGTGCGCGGACGAAAAATTTCAAAAAATGTCAGTTTTTGCCAAGACTTGTGCGTTTAGTCGGGTGGCACCATAGTTGCACTAGGCTTGTGCATAATATTTCTGCACACTTTTCCTGCAAGTATAAAAAATAAAATGCAGCCAACCGTTTGTAAGGGTCAAAGTATCGTCAACTAAACTCGTGCTCTTTGGAATACGTAATAATTATTTGAGAAAAACACTGAATCCTTTAACGTGCCTAATACTTATTGTTTCCCAGTCGAAATGAATTTCTAATCAAGATGATCAGTGATTGTTCTCCTAATAAATAAGAACCATTAAAATACATTCGTTAAGCTTTTGATCGAGGCCGAGGATTCTTTCTCTGTAATTATATTCTATCCTGATGGCTAACTACAAACGGGTATATTAATGAGTGTAATCATCCTATTCATCCCTGCCATGCCGATGAGCTGACGAAATAAGCTCTTCAGCTTCCAAATCATAAAATAATCATAAAAGCCATTTTGTTTGCCTTTTCTCATGTGAAGAAATCACAAGTTCTATGAAGTAGTATATAGCTATCTAGCTTTGAGAGAAAATCACCAAGCTGCTGAGTAGATGGGCCTGTCGATTCGCAGTTTAAACCCATCATATATACATGTATATTTAGGTGGTTTTTGTAATACCTCGTGTTGCAAAGACCAAGTCAATTATTAATAATTAACCCGATTTCTAAATGCGTGTCAATTTTTATAGATCATTCTCTGGAACACTACATACATTCGAACTTTATGATTAAATTCTTAACTCGGGCATCCGCCATGACTTTCTATCTCTGGCCCTGCACTTTCTGTCTTTACCCTTACGGCTCGATTCAGCCAGCCACTTTTTTATCAACATCCAGTAATCACATTCTTTTTGAGGTGGAAAGATATTTTTTTAATTTAGTAATAAATACAGATTTCTTCTGTTGTCGTTGAGCTTTGAACCCAAGAATGGCCTCAGAAGAATATCAAGACTTGTTTTTGCACGTAAATTTACGGGCCTCAACTCCAGTATCTGAAGCCTCAGACGTGTCCGAGACAGATTTCGAAGACGATAGCGAGGTAGAAAAACTCTCACCACAGTTTAGCCTTGACTCGGTGAGATATCATCTCATTTTGTGTCCCGCAAGAGCTAACTTTGTTGTAGACAAGACGAAGAAGTGAGACTACTATTTCATCCATTGATAATGTTCATACACCAGATTCAAATGGCAATAAATTCTATAATTCCAGTTTTAATATTTCAGCGGTCAGATCAGTTGAAGGGCCACAAGGGCCGCATCTCTTCCGAGGTTCTTTGCGTTCTTCTATGGCAGAATGTAATAATGGAAGCCATTCAAATGTGAACGCGCCACAAATAAAATCAAGATCGTCAAATCATTCAACAACAATAATGGATGAATTTAGTTCCCAATCAAAGAAGCATCCTTTAGAATTTCCCGATGCTACAGAAGATCACGTTAACTTCGCTGATATACTGTGGTGGACACCGCAAAAGGTTTCAAGGTGGCTTCGTGATGCAGGATTCGAATCGCCAATTGCAGAGAAGTTCGAAGCGAACGATATCTCAGGTGTAATTCTCACCACATTAAAATTCGAAGACCTCAAAGAACTTGGTATTCTATCTTTTGGACAACGGACAAAAATTTGGGACGAGATCAATTCTCTGCGAGAAAATGCGTCTGAGGTGACCCGCACAGATAGGATTCTCGCACCGTCAGATATAGGGTCCAAGGAACAGCTGGAACGCCCGTTAGAGTCAGAAATATCTAGTAATATAGGTAAAGGATCTTGGAGTCAGAACAATTTGAAGAGACCACATCGAAAATATAAAGACGAAACTTCAAGACCATTTGAGCCTGTCTCAATCATAGGTATCGAGCAGCTACTACCAAAGCCACACTGGTGTGCTAAGGGAGAGAATTGTTCAAAATGGAAGAAGCAACAGCGTTTGCTGGAGAACATGAAGAGAGAGTATTCTATTGACTTTAATCAAGGATGGTCATCGGTTCCGAGCGACTTGGAAAGTAAGGAAACATCTGGAAGTATAGTAGCTCCATATCCAGCCTATGATAGTAAGCGTTTCGCATCACCCTCGTCAAATTTGATCGACCTCGCTTCCTCAAGCCTTCGAAGAACACAATTGAAAGAGGAAAGCCTCCGAGGCATAGAGTCAGTTGATCCTCAAGAGAGTATGAAACAATTTATTCGACATCAAAATATCGACAAACATGAATTGGAACATGAACATAAACCAACAGTCGCAGCACAGACTTCGCTAAATCAACCCACCGATATTCGCGAGGCCCAGTATTCATTCGCTAGTACTAGCCAAGTTCAGATGACCAATCAGCCGGCACCTCTCCGACATCAGATGGAGCGGGCCGCTGCAGCGTCATCTGTGCTTGCTAATTCAAACATTTCCAGGGTAGATGTCCCGGTTACCGCCACTTTTGCTGAACCTATCGCCCGAGAAACCTCGCTATCTGCCCCACCCAATGTGTCAAACTTGCACGTACCCACCTGCGCCTCGATACACTACCCATCCTCTCAAAACTCATCCGACACAAACGAGCTTGTTCCACACATGAAAAGGGAAATTAACCATGCATACAATCATTCACCACTTGCTGTCGACGAAGCGACGCATACTGGCTGGATGATGAAGCGCAGAACTAAAATGCTACGCCATGAGTGGCAACAACATCACTTTACGCTCAAGGGAACGCAGCTCGCTATGCGCAAAGACGACCGCTCTCTTGATACATTAAAATATATTGACGTTGACGATTATGCTATTGCCTGCTCGTCATTTGCCTCGAGCTCCAAACTTGCTTTCAAAGCTTTGTTAATTTCACGCGATAAACACAAAACGCAGGTTGAAAGTAAAGATGCTGCTGCCTTCGCCTTCCAGCTTATTCCAACTGTTGTGCCCGATAAAGAAACCCAGGCTCGACAGAGGACTGGCGCTGCTGCTCTGACAGCTTTAGTTACTGGCAAACCAACCACGAGCCGTAATTTTGGTATGAAGAACAAGACGCATCACTTCGCCGTTCGATCGCGAGACGAGCGTATCGATTGGATGCGAGAGCTAATGCTCGCGAAAGCGCTAAGCCAGAAAAATCGAGGTTACGAGGTTAAAGTTAATGGGAGTCTACTTTAAGGTTACTGACTTCAATATTTGTGACAGGAACCCTCTAATTAACGCCGTCTTATGAATCTGATGATTATGATGAACGATGATTCTCTTCTTTGGGCGGCCAAAATAGAAGTCTGGGGCTCTACTGTGAAGGATTTTTGCGATCTAAATTCGAATTCTTGTCTTGAAGCCAACTTTGGCTAAGAATTGTTTCCAACAGCTTGACCCGCGCTTGCATATTATGGTCTATTGGTTAATTAGACCCTCCCCTCAAGTGATAAATGGTAACTCGGGAATTTTAAAACAATGAGAACTAATGATGGTCTAGAAGCTTTGACCGTGATACGTTTAGCAAGGGGACTCCGTCAGTCATGCTCTTCAAATTAGGGAAGAAGCAACCTGATGGGATATCTTACTATGGCGCAAGTTCGAACTATGGCGTCTTGCGGGCTACATGGTTATCGATCGTAGACCAGATACCTAACCTATCAGAGGCCTGGCCTCCCCGACGAATTAACACTTATGCATATATGTCTAGCAGGGCCCAGGACGAACTATGACCATGAAACATACGGTTTCAGTGGGTTATGTCCCAAATGGCCTGAAGCTAGTTGGAGACGAAGTCTCGGTAACAAACTGAGCGAACCAGGACCGGTGCTGCAAGTTTGAGAATTCATGACATTGAAAATAACTAGAACTAGAACGTAAATTTCCCACTGCAAACTCTTCTGATGAAATTTTCGTATCGTACAGTAAAGAGCGTAATCCTTGGATATAGGCGTAGATGTAGTGGGTCACCATCTTCTGAAGCTGACTGAATGACCCTGGGGTTTTCCTCGTCCATCTCTACCAGTCTCGTCGAATTCGTCATCTACAAATAAACAGGTCACCCAAGCTATTGGTTTCATAACTTGCTGAGATCGCTGATCACTTCTCTGTAGTGCGAAGGTGGATATTTAAGCATTGATACAAAACACCCATGAAAATTCGAGCTAAAAAAATTCTTCACTTTCCCCTTACAGAAGAATCTTTGTAAAAATGGATTGTTTCTCATTGGGTTTATAAAACTTTGTATTGTAACGGGGACGGAGTAAGCTCTGGCGAGATAGGCCGTAAGCGAGGGTCTTACTGGCAGTCAGGTGACCGGGCTTTAATGTATATGTATATATCGTAGCTCTTACTCCCCGTGGACGCCCCACGCGCGGAAAATATACTCACTCTTGGAAGTTGTCCCTAAACGATTCTTCTGGCCATTAGGAGAGAACTTCACCTATCACTCGAGAGAGGAAATGTCTTCCTGATCCCTAAGTCAATGTCATAAGGTTGAAACACCTACTCATTTCCCCCCCTCTAAGCTCTGAACCTCTTTCCCTGTTACAGTATTAATTTCTGCCACAAGTGATAAGTTTATGACTAAACACTCTAGTAAGATTCAGAAGGCAATCTAATGCGACAAGCACCTGTCGTAGAAATTATGGTAATTTCGGTGCATGCTGAGATCAAACGTTCGATCATCAAAAAATAGTAGTAATTTTAGCATACTGAAGCATAGAAAAACGTTTCACCTGGCTTCAATCTCTTACTGATGTGTCGATGTTAGACCAAATTGTGATGTTACTTTAATAAAACAGAATAAGTGCCTCGGATGATTAGTATCAGCGTGATTTCTGTGTAACGAAAGTCCTCGTTGTCCCTAATGATTTCTGCGGCATTGGATCTAGCATTTCAATTTCCCTGCCAAAAACAAAGGAAAGCGATGATTCGGTCTTGAAAAAGTTGGGATCTAAGCTCTGTCAAGTGGACATTGATCGCCATCCACCTTCACAATTATATTTAACACCGCCATTTCTCGGGTACGAGCGAGTGAAGTTGGACTGGCTTTGGAATCTTTTTCATGGATCCACTCAAAAAGGTTTTTTTCTGGTTTGGGAGTCAATTCTTGCAAGTGTAGATGGCTACGCGTGCTTGAGTGGTTAGCTGCACCTTGATTCGGTCATAAAGAGACATAGAGAAGCTCCGAATATATCTTGTTTACTCCTCTCCTGTGAAATCCCCAGAATTGAGGTGGAGCAGCTTGAAACGAGTTTTCTCTAATATTCATTTTAAGTCAAGATGGTGAGTTTTAAGTTGTAATTGTGCCGGATCAATTCTTCCTAGCCAGCGATATTCGGTGAATTTTGATTCTTTTATCCTCATTCTAGGCCGAAGCTTGGCTTTGGAAGAGTTTGACAGTTCAGATAACATTGAGCACTGAAATTTAGCCTTGTCCTTTGAAGCTGCTACTTTTTGGGCTACTTTATCTGCTTGGCGATTAGGGCTCTTGTCTACAGACGTGATTCAACGCCTGAACTTGAAGCTTTAATATTGAAGGTGCCGACAATGCTTCGATCTTGAAAAAATGTTTCAGGGCGGTGAAGCTAGCTTTAAAATTCTGTCACCGTAAAGAGCTAAGTGTATAAACATCCTTACCTCTTCTTATGCAAAATTCATGAAGAAACAAGGTATTTTACTCTAGGATAATTATAGTGCAGTATTTCTCCTGAGAAAATGGCCTGTGTGTCTACCTTACCCTCGACACCTCTTACTAGAAGAAATTTATCATGTAAGCCGTAGATTATCGGGAAGCTGAATGCACATGCCCAGGTTTCTTCAGCCCTGATAGGCATCGTCACATCGGAGTTGGTTGACTTTCCTAGACAGAGCTCACATTATTGCATATGAGTGTCTCGACTTGAACCAATTCCTGAGCGACTCTTAATTAAGAAAACGTTTTTGAACAACCGCTGTGATCAATATTATAGCGTGAAGCTCCTCGAGAATGGGTAAAGCTGTTTTCTTTTTCATTCTCAACCTCACAGCTATAAACTTACATATTATAGATGAAGGGCAAGAGGGAACCCAAAATGTGGTAAAAAGGTTCCGATGCGGTTGGGAGAATATATCCACTTATGCGGTACGGTAAACCCGGTTTATACGACTCGCACTCAACTCCAATCTACGAATGCCTATTGGTGGATACCATCAAATTCACTAACAAGCACTCGTAGATTAGAGTTTGGCGATATCGCTTTAAGGAATTTTTTACCGGACGTATAAAACTGCGAAGCAAAATATGGAAGAGGGAAATTGATTGGAGCCGGACTATTGGGAACCCTGAAACAATGTTTCCCGACCTGATGAAACTTGCGTCATTAGAGACTATATCACGTGCCATTATTTTCCCTCGACAAAAAAAAAAGACGTCAACTAACCCGGACTAACAAATGAGTGGCAATCTTGTGCCCCTCTTATTCCCTAGAATGGTAACAAACTAATCATATTTCCTCTACCTTGGCATTTCCGTCAAAGCCATATCAACAGCAAACTCGCATTTAACTTCCCCGGTGCCGACTACAGCTGTCTGCTTCCCCTTAAAGTTCCAGATGGAGAAGACTTAAGGGCCATGAAGAAGACTATGGGCTGGCCCAAGTCTTCTATAAATCTGATCCGTCCCGACATGAGACTGGCGTGTCTTCAGTCTCCTTGATCTGTCCGTTAGATCTATTCTTTGATCTTTATCCTGTTGGAGCATCTATCGCTACATAATTTTTGTACTTTACACATTCGATACTTAACATTACCCCCCCGAACCTTTAGCCTTTTGAAATTTCTATCAAGGGATAGAAAGTACCGTCGTATTTCCAATATAAGATAATAATGGCTCAAGGTCGATCTATCGCTCTACATCTACTGATAATACAATTTCTCGTCATCATACAGGCAATCCCTTTGTTAACCTCCCACCTGATATCAGATAAGTCACCGTACGAAGCTGGATCGACGGTCAACCTCTTGTCAACCGGTAAATCTTGTGTTCCACTAAGTGGAAGCACAACCGCAATATGCTTATTCATCCAGCCAATCAGTTTGAATCACCAAAAAATAGACGTAACGACAGGTTCAAGGCCTCTCATGAATACAGAAGTTTGGGATGTTTGCTCGATAAATTTTGGTACAATTTGTTTCTCTGGCCTCACATATGACTCCACAAGTAATTTCATCGAGAAGAAACATCAATTCTCAGCTCCAGATACACTCTTAGTCATGTCTTCTTCGGTTTCTGAAGGTTTCAAGCTCCCATTCTCTACAGAGAATCAACCTCTGCTCTCAACCTCGCTTAAACGCGATGCAGTCTCACCAGTTATTTCCAGGAGTGTTTGCGAAAAATATCTCGTAAAAACAGCGTCAGTCGGTTTTTTTCCGAGCTTCATCTTTGGTCTGATAGTAGGCGCAACTTTTGTCTATCTCATGAGTACTGGTCGACACAGGAAGCAACGCCGAGGGAGATCCATGCTCGGGTTTATATCCAAGCCTCGCCTCGTAAGTCAGATGAGATCGGACTTCCTTCGGAAGCACCAGTACAAGTCATCTGTTTGTCTTTCCGACACTCCAGAAGAGAAACGAGGCAGTCGATATCAGACAAGGAATATCTTCATGCACTCAGGAGAAGAAATGAACGAAATACCTCGAGACCCAGCATCACCCGAGCCCCTCATCCCCCATCAACCCATACGATTTCCAGATCGAACCGTCCCCCCGTATTCCACTCAGCGAGCAACAACGGACAATGAACTTCTCGATTCTCCCCTGGATTATCACCATAGGAATAGTCACGGCTTAGCTGGGCTGGCAAAGGGTCGGCGTAAGAGGATTACATTCTACCACGCGTTCCGAAAATTTACTGACCGGGGATAGCACATTTATACAAAGCAAGCTCCTACTCGCCCCTCTTAGCACCGAGAGCATTGTAAAGTCCTCAGGCCTTCAAGCACTACAACGTGGATATTGCTTGAGTTGGGGAAACGCAGAGCGTTGGAGCCGGCAGATCAGAGTCAATTTTATTCTTTGTGACATATGCCACGACACTGGACGCCGTAACAACTGCACAGACGACTTCCCTCCTCCCTTAGCCCCCAGCCGACTGAAGCAAAGTTCGTAGCCAGCCGGATAGAAGATCAATCAATGAGGCTGCTGGTCGAAGTTTAACGGCCGCGTATCGTCATGCTACTACTTGTCCCACGAAAGAGGCTTCCCATGCCCGCTGCTCGCCAACTCTCGGCAGGTCGTGTTGAGGGAATGTAAAACGTGACCGTGTGCGATGCCGCATGACGAAACTTTGATTGGAACGCTTCACAATCGTTACGTTATGTCTGTGGCTGTGGCTGTGGCAGACGCATCGCACGGACTTGACCCACAATTGTTCAAGCATGAGCGAGGCTTTAATAGGAAATTGATCTTCGAGAGAGAATCGAAAAGCTGCAGTAACCACCACGTCTATGGAGGGTGAGAACGTTTTGTGGTACGACTGTGAAAGGATACTGGAATAGCTAGGGCAGAAGATTTGAATACTTTGCATTGTTTCATTAGAGTTGTGATTAAGTACTAGTATGGAAGACAGATGAAGAGAAGATTTATTGATTTGACATACCTACATGTTCAATACATATGCTCTCAGTAAATCAGAAAGGGTCCAATGTAGGGTCCGCTATGATTAAACATCCCCACCCGAACCAATCTGCACACCCCGCAAGGATTATTAGAGAGAAAACACGCGCGGCGGTTTGACTATCGATAGCTGATGCCAACAACCCCGTCGAGCATTTTACGGTGAAGGTGGGCAAGACAGGACCAGAAGTATACCGAAGGCGAAACGGTCAACAGCGAACTGAGATACGTTGATCCTTGTCGTACTGATGTTTACGAACCCCAGCAGCGTCTTGCAGTACCTCAGCTTTTGGCGGGCAGGTGAGCTGTCGATCCAACGTCCGACTTCGATGACAGGCACGCGCAATTGTGCAATTTTGTGATGGAGGTAATGGGTGAAACGAGAAAACGAGCCAGAAAAGATTGGGGTCCCATCCTGCACAGAGCAGTTGAATCGATTTGAGCTGGAACGAACTTCTTCCGGGAATTATGTGAATGTTTATCGGTTACACCCCTTCATCTGCAGATAGAAGCCGCCCCAAACCATTTGGACGCAAGACTAATCCCGTTTGCTTGAATGGAAACTCCTCTGATCGTCTTCAGGATTCAATCAAGCTTTTTGTAAAAAGGCTACGGCTGTTACTCTGACCCAAGGTTATCAAATAGAAAGTTGCGAGGTGAGGAAGATGTGTGATTTGAGCGCGTAAAAAATACACCAACTGTGACTCTTCTGAGCATTTACTATGAATTTTACTAGTTATAAGACCCCTGTTACCCGCTGTTATGTCCAACAAAATGCTTATAGTTTTTTTTTCAATGGAGCTCTTGTTGAGTGTGATATACTTGAAGTTCTTTGATTTTTAGAGATAGAATTTCTTCGCTCTTCTTCGAATTTGGCGACTTCATCTTGTTCCTTGCGTTCCGCATACCACTGGCCAGTTTGTAGAACCAGAACACCAACTAGTATAAGAGCTAAGATGGTGTTACTGGCAGCTAAAACTTTTAAGCTATCTTCGCGACCAATGATCATGTCCGAGTCTGGTTCGCCAACTCCATAATCACCAGCCGTTACAATCCTTAGGCCTTTAACAATATTGCTAATATAGACAACGACTCCAGCAAGATACAGGGCCAAGGATGCACCATCAAACAATAAGTTTGATTCAGAAGGCTTAAAAAGTTTGATGAAAAAACCAAAAAACCCAATAGTGATAGAAATGTTTAAGATTCGTGAGATAAGTGGCGGCGAAGCATGCAGGAACTTGAGGTGGATTTCTAACATATCAAAGTATTCGTCGGACGAAGTCTGATTGGTCCAAAGGAGTGGATAGTCGTAGGGAAAGGACGAAAAAAGGATCCCAAGAAAGAAACAAACAGCTGTGTGTACTTGTTAGTCGTCGTGAGTTGGGTTTCGATTTGGAAACGTACGGCCAATAATCATGAATGTTGCGAAGGAGCTAGCACTGCCTCGACCCTTAGGTTTGTCATACATTGTGAGAAGAGAATTAGAACTTCGTGAGCGTTGCAAGAATAATCTAGATAGCTATATTGCCTAGTAGAGGTAATGGTAGAAGCAGCAAAAATGATAATTTGCAAGTAGGCGATGGCAGCATTGGGCTACTACGTCTCTTTCAGAAGCTTGGAAGGAAAGGATTGGGAAATCTTAGAGGTCGCATTAGTGCTGTTTTATTGATAGCTGCAGATTAACAAATTCTTTCATATGGGAGACACTGGATTCTAAATATCACAGAAGCCATCATGTGATCCGTGTAAGCTGAAATGTCAGTGAGGAATGAAACCGTTGTCATTAAGGAAGGGATGATACATGAGTAGTAAATCCCTCAGCAATAAGTTATTTTAACGACAAAATAGATGAAGTTCGAATGTTGCAACTTTGGGACGATGCGGGATTCTTATCCCGTGACATGATTAAGGCAAAGCCCGTGAAAGTCTGTAGGAGCACCAATCTCGATAATCCGATACTTGTTATGAGGTACCGGGTAACTCTCTTTACTTGTTAACTTCTTGTCTAAAAATTTTTGATGGATCTCCTAAGGATTCTCAAAGTGCTTGGCACAGGCAGTTATTTCCAACTGATTGAATTCTTTCGTACGCGACGAGACGGGATAGAAATAAAGGGTTGGGTTGAGGGAGGAGACCACATCTCTTACCAGTCGGGTTAGATCGAAGATATGACTGGGTGGCGTTCAGCCACATGGAGAGATGATACTAACTACATGTGGAAACGTGGGAAAAACAGGTTCTAATTAATCAATTTATGCATACATTTATTGGGCACTCAAGTTCATAGATGATACAACTACCGTAATGACACACGTCAATGTAACTGAGAGACACTAATTTACTTTTAACAACTAGAAGAATCCTGAGACGTAATTCTGGTAAATAAACAGCGTTGTGGACCTAAGGCAGCGAGGACACCCTACACCTCCGGGTACAATGGTACCCTGATGCATACTATACCTCCAGGGTAGATTTTGTCCAGTGGAGCAAAAAGTGGAGCATTTCAATGGCAATCGCTGCCCAATATGGCATGATCTACCGAGAAATATAGTTTTTAATATTTTCGACAGGGAATATTTGTATGGTGATTTTATCCGGCCGTGATTTTGTCCACAACGCTAACTCTTGAGACTTAACTCAATTAGGTCATTTATTTTTCTTCTAGTTTCCTACTCT
>JAKRRZ010000218.1:0-27064 GCA_022627015.2 Podosphaera aphanis
AGACAAGTGGAGACACTTATGAGCCTGGAACAACAAGTGAACGATCATCAGCAATGGCTCTTTCCATGATATGGAGAGACGGGCATATTGATGAGCCAGAAGCTATCACTGCTACTCTTTGTGCTATAGGGGCAGACGATGATGAAGAACAAGATGAGACTACGATTAATGGCGATGGTAGAGAAGTTACTGTTGCCAACTTAATTTAGTATCATTTTATATCATTTAAAACTATTTATTTATCACTTAGAATCAGGAAAGATTTAAACGTAGTTTAATGCAATTTTTAATGCAATTTTTAATTACCACATGTACCCTCTATCAGGGGTTGAAAAGGTATAATTTGAAAGTGAGAAACACACTTTAAAATTATACCTTTTCAACCCCTGATAGATGGTACATGTACATGTACATGTATTTAAAAAAGCTCAGAGCATCGGCACCGTGGCTCAAATAGTAGTAGTCTGTGCGACTTGGTCTGTTCACAATACGGTGAGTCATTTCGCTGGCGGTGAATCCAATTAGGCTTAGCGAACTGCGATTTAGCTAAGTCGAACTGCGATTTAGCTGGACCCTAAATATAAACTACATTAAAGCATATCGTCGCTCAAGCACCTATTGCCGAACCGTGACACAGATCATGATCATATGCTTGGCGCTTTGGGACGGATATCTAGATTGGCATCTGGGGTTTCCTACTCGGGATTTTTTCTTCTATGCAGATAAATTTCAAGCTCGTTGTGATCGATTCCTTTCCATCTGTATCTGTATCTGCATGCACATGTATGTTGTTCTGTTTAACTGGGTCCTCTTTGGGTTCAGATGACTTTCAGATGATTTCCTTCCTAGTTTATTCGCAGCCTGCCCGGCTTTCTGTCTTATATGTTTCCGGATCAGTAGGAGAGCGAATGCAAAATTAATGAAGCTGCCGAGGAGATGATGCCTGTCGAAAAGTGACCATAATAAGAAGGTTTTTGAAATCGATGAATGCGTGTCGGGAGAATCAATATGTCGACCTTATTCATCACGCCGAAAAGTTAGACTAAGCAGGGTTCGACGGAGTTTTTCCAAACGTCACGGGCATGCGTGACCGTTCGGAGCCGTTCGGCAAAGATTTGTAGAAAAGAGGCAAACTCGGATCGCGATCGCGACCGCGACCGATGCAAATTCTTTCTCGCTTTCACTCACCCCAGGGTCCGCCTGGCGAACTTTAATCACCACGTGTTTTTGACGTGATCTTGCTCTTTCAAGCAACTTGAAAACGCGTGCTCTACACATCATTACTCCCCGTACCAACAGCATAGTGATTGAAATTTCGCTACGTTTTCCCGTCTCATCCATTAGATCGAGGAGTAAATTCTTGCTGCAAGCATGGCAACATAGTGTAATCAATGGCAATATTTTCTCTTCCTCTAGCTGCTTCATCAACAACTCACCACTCCAAACCTCTATCCTTACAGAGGCGCGAGGAATCCAAGAAGAAGACCAAGAAACGTAAACGCAATGAGCATCTCTCATCTTCCGACTCAGACCCTCAAGCCGAAGAGCAGAACTTTCTTGACCCCGCAACGAATCCACTCAGTCTCAACCAGGATGAGATAACTCAATACCGACTTGCGGGGCTCGAATTAAATAAAAAAGTTCCCAGTGTGGCAGGATGGCCACATCGCGGGTTTCCCCAGTCGCAGCTCTCCCCTTTAGATGCAGGAAAGACTTCAGGAAGAAATGACAAAGAAACTCATGCAGATAGACTAGAAGAGCTTGAGAACGATAAACGGACCCACAAGGGAGCGCTGCTTCGTATCCAACACGTGAGTGTTCTCACCGCGATCCTCCACAAGTGTCTCCTCAAAGGTGACATCGCACGCGCAAGTCGATCCTGGGCATTGTTGTTGCGCATGCAACTCTCCGGTCAAGGTATCGATATCAGAAATAGCGGATACTGGGGCATTGGTGCTGAACTCTTGATTCGGAGCCTCTACACAAGCAATGAATATATGGATAATGATGTCACCAGAGAACGACAAGATGCCCGAGACTCAGATGCAGAACGAAGCAATTATCTTTCAAAAGGTTTAGATGAACGTCACATCTTGGAGGGACTCCGGAAAGCCAAGGACTATTACGAGCGCTTGATAATTGAGCATCCGTATAAGCGGCAGTTTTCAAGTAATGTAAATGCGCTTGACTGGTGGCCAGTGATGATTGGATGCGAAATTTATAGAATCCAACTCGAGCGGGCTAAAGCACTCAGGGATTTAGACAACCAAGGGACCGAGAACGAAAACTCCGTGACGGAGAGTGACCCCGAGACAGAAGACGATGACGAGACGTTATTTCAAGAAAGAATCGACAAGACTCGGTTGAAAAGACAGGAAAGTAGTTGGCAAGCCCGCGATCATATTCATCAGGTTGCCCTGATAGCAGCTGAAGGTGTTGCGGTGCGCTTAGACGAGCGAATGAGTATCCCGCCATACTCTGACAACTGTGACATGTTACGCTTGCGTGGCATGTTAGCTCTTTACATCGGCGATCTCTACATGTCACCGCCATTTAACATGGAAGAGCACGATATATCGGCAGAGGAAGACAAGGGCACGGGAAGAAGGAGAGGTATCCAAAGACGCTTCGTGGGAGACAAAAGAGCTGCTGAAGATCACGATGGACGGGCGAGAAGAGCACTCGAAATCAAAAAGGCTCGTAGCTTCTTTGAAAAGGTCCACCGAGAAGGTGGTGATATCACTGATTTAAAGGAGTACCTCGAGCCGATGGCAAGTTCGGGAGACAATAGCGATGAGAGTGAATGAGTGGGTAACACATCTTGAGGTACGCGCATCGTCTGATGCGTGCGTGCGTGCGGTGAACCGTCTCGTAAGTAAAGCGTTCCCGTCTCGTGCCCTCACATGCGAACACAACTCGATACCAAATGAATCGGAAAATGAGCCCTCAGAAATTGAACCCAAGTAAAGACATGTAATCTCATCACCAGAGATGAGTCTCAAATGTGCCAGAGGGGTAATTGCAAGCTTGGAAAATGGCTTGGAATGTAACTTCGAACTCGATTTGCTTTTCTAGCGTACCTACCCTTGAACGTGACAACTAGTCTACGTGAAAAAACTGCAGACCACTCATCTCGGATCTTGATTGCACCAGGATATTGACGAATCACTCCTATGACCGTGACCGTGGCGGCATACGTCAATGAACTTGCGGAGATTCATGTCCATTCACGGATTACCTCCATGTCTTTCTCTGATGTGTGCCTCGGCGACGCAGTGAGTCCTCCCGCTCGAGGAATTGACGTCTCTACTGATGAGCGTTGAGCCTGATCTGTCCCCGTTTCTGATCGGTAAAGCTTTACTCTTCTGGGCCGTCTGCCGGTGCGGGAAGATTTCAGACCGTGTTCCTCTGTAATCCTGTCGTCGTCAGCTCGTGTATGGATCGCTGGTTCTGTCCCCAGCTCTCCGTACTCTGGGATGCTCGGTGCCCAGAGCGCTGAAATCATGTGTGTGCAAACGAAAGAAGAATGTCATTAGTGTGAGGCAATCGGGCATAGAACTATTCAGTTATATCTTGGTGTATGTATCTATAGTGAAAGTGGATATGAAACTTGACAATAAAACTAACTTTCTCTCTGCCATCATGAAATATACGATAGACAAGAACTCAAGATGAAGATTAAATAAGCAATAAAGCTAAAGGTCTAAGTAAACTCTACCACGCCAATCGTTGTCTCCTTCAGACATTCTCTTTCCTCCATTTGTTGTCTGCAATATTTTTGCTCGAGTGAATGCATTCCCTGCCACTCGATGCTAAGCCGCTTGCTTGACAGGAAGGTTCTCCTCGGTGGGTCATAGCCTGAGTCTGATTGGGTCACTACGTCATGCATTAAGGATCTATACTGTGAAGAAAGGGTTGTTGAACCCTGCCCGCAAGCCTGCCAGTGCATACTCTTCGTTGTGTTCAGAGTTAGGGTGCCCTTGATGAAGAAACTGCACACCACGGTGCCGAGCTTCGAGTTTCCTCGTGGATAACCTGTTATGAACTGTGAGGCGCGATTTGGCGCGCTTCGGTGCGACGGCTAGTTACAGTTAACGGGAGCATCTTACCACGGGGAAGGAGGGGTTTGGAACGGTGTCCTCCGAGAGGCATATAATACTCTTGAATCAGACTTACTACAGGTACATGTATCTTTAAAGTACCCCCTTATTGAGATGAGATTGAGATGCATCAGAAGAACAGTTTAGTCAAGTTCATGAAATGCCGATTAAGACCAAACTGAAATTCATGCTGGTCTAGGTATAAACCACTTGCTTTGATTCTATCATAGCCGTGTGCCTTGAAGATCCAGATTCTTGGGTAATGAATGAGCCTCCCCTTTTATCAAGTATCCGCAATAGTTTGAGGGGAATTTCCGGAGCCAGATCATTTTCTGGAAATTTTAATATGGATGCGACTATTTGATTAAAATAAATGAATAATGTTTATTAGGGTAGGGTAAATATAATAAGACCACCCCAAAAAAGTTGTCGTGATTCAAGAATCTGGTTAGTTTTCGCCTTTTAATCTTGCGGTTCCAATTTGATCTCCGTTTCGATTCCCTGCACATCAACGCTTCCAACGACTAGATGTTTAATGCTAGGACCCTCTCTTGTAGCTTGCAAGATTTCGACTTTTTTGTTCGGTAGGATTGGTTGAGCTTCCTCGAAAACTTCAAATTTAAGGGATGCAGGCTCTTCAGGACCCATAGGTAGTGCATCAAAGTCAATATCCAAATTCAAAAAGCTTTTCAGAATAACTTCCGCTCCGACCTTACTCATAACTTCGTTAGCATGTTTACATAATTCGCTCGTGACACATTCCATGCAGCCTTCGTGACAGCAGCATGTCTGTACCCTCTGAAGGGCTTGTTTGAGTAGTAAATCTATATATTCGAAAGCCTTGGTACTGATTCCTGAGCCACTTGCACCGCCTTTGGCATCATAGAACGTCAGCCGTGCCGGGCGTTTACGGGAGACAAATCTGCGCGTGAATTCCTTGTGACTAGCTTTGCACTCTGTGCGGACATCACCAGGCATACTTACCACGAATTTAGGCATAAGACTCAGTATAGCATGCTCAGCAGCGTGGATAGCGCCAACAATATTAAGTCTTTTGTCGGTAAGGATTTCAAGCGCTTGCCGCGGAACATCGAGCCACATCCCTTTGCTGTAACTAATAATAGGAGGATTATCGACTTGAATGGCATCAAGAATGCGTCGCTGCTTATCAAGTTTGAAAAACCCAAATACGGTCTTTGTTATCTTTATCTGTCCATAAAAGGCTCGTGAAAGTGACTCAGGAATCCGACGAATAGCTTCTATTTCATTAGGATCGATATCGGTAAAGTTACACTGTTGTGTGGTCCAGTCGACCCTGACGAGTTCTACTCTGGCAATTTTTTTCTGCAGATTTAACTCCTTGACAAGATACGTATTTCCCTGATGGAGATAGATTCCACCATCATAAAGTGTGAAGAAGGCACGAGATGCCTCCAGCTCCTCTAAAATAATGTTCTGCCCGTGGCTAACATCAACTATGGCAAAATGATCTTCCTCCGTGTCTCGAATTGAGACGTATTTGGAGGGTGTTGGTCGAAAAGATTCGTGGCAGTGGTAAAACCCCAGTTCGTCTTTGATCAGTCGCTCCTCGGCAATTTCTCTCAGGAGTTCCGAAAAATACTCTGTATCTTTATCGATGCATATGGGCATCTCGTGCGCAGCACATTGGAGATGTCCCTCCAGTACCAGCAGGTTCTGTAGATCCACTTGCAGCTCCGTATTGGCTTTAGTGAAGATCTCGTCGGGATTTTGCATATAGTGTTGGTCAGTCGGGAAGGAATCACCAATTAAAATAGACAAGGAGTCTTTGTTTCGTCTGCCTGCGCGGCCGCTCTGTTGCCGTAGATTCGCAATCGAGTAGGGGAAGCCAACAGAGACAACGGCATCTAATGAACCAATATCAACGCCAAGTTCGAGAGCTGACGTTGCTATGATCCCTATTAGTTTGCCTTCAAACATCTGGCTCTCTATCTGCCGCCTATCCTGCGGCGTATATCCCCCTCGATATCCCATGACACGAGCCATATACTCTGAGCGCCCCAAGGCAGCTAGCTCTTGTTTTACAGCCCCAACAAGAGATTCGCATCCTCTTCTTATCCTACAAAATGCAATAACTCGAACTCCTCTGAGAACTAGCTGACAAAAAAGCTTTGATGCTTCTGATATTATATCTCCTCGACCACTTGAAGGATCTCCAGGATCTTTATATGGAGTATTCCAACATAGGAATTCTTTGCGACCTGATGGGGATCCATCAAAATTTGTAACTTTAACCTTGTCAATCCCAAATAAAGATTTGAAATGGCCAAGCGGATTAGCTACGGTAGCAGAGCAAGAAATAAACTTAATATGGCGGTTTCCTAATGCTGCACAAACCCTTCTTAGTCGGCGCATTATCAAGGCAACGTGAGATCCGAATAATCCATTATAAATATGAATTTCATCCACAACGACGTACTTGAGACTCTGAAGGAAGCTACGCCACCTTTCTTCGTGCGGGAGAATTGTTACATGTAACATGTCGGGGTTTGTAAATATGATTCGGCCTTCATCGCGTATCAGGTTCCGATCTTTTAAATCTGTATCGCCATCAAAAGTCTCCACAATTGTTTCTTCTAGTCCGCGCATATATCGCATCATGTCCTTTAAGCTTCTTCGCTGGTCTTGTGCCAACGCCTTAGTGGGGAAAATATATAGTGCTCTGGTTTGTGGATCACGCTCCAGTTCATGAAGGACCGGGATTTGATAGATGAGAGATTTGCCGGAACTAGTGGATGTAGCTACTATCACATTAAAGCCGTCATGCAAATTATTGATGGCTTCAGCTTGATGAGAGTACAGTTGTGTGATATTTTTTGTATTATACAAAGCGTTGACTAAACATTGACTGAGTTGGAAGTTTAAATTTCCATAAATGGCCACCTGGGGATCAAATACTCTGTGGCCATTTTGGACAATTTGCCCCTTGTAAATATGACTTTCTTTAATTTCAGTGATAATTTCTGAGATAGTCTTTCTTTCTTTTGGAATCGTCGGTATGATAACACGATCTGGCTTCCGTAATTTATTGTGAGTGCCGCTGGGCTTTGGAATATATGGCAAGCTTTCTTCCCGAAGTTTCTCCTCTGGATCTATACCCTCAGCTTGACATTTAATCAAGAAGGCGTCTACAGCACTGGAAAATTTAGCATTCCGCTTCTCAATCAATCCCAACATCTGCTTTTGGCTGAAGACAGGCATCTTAAGGCTTTCATCTTTCAGCTTTCGTGTTTTCGCAGTCGGCTGGTTCGTCTTTTTATTTGAGGCTTGCCTTTTCAGATCACCGTCGATGAATTCGAAGATCAACACTTCCGCATGACCCCCCGTAGCTTGTTGTGGATCCGCCGTAGCGCCTGTTGTCGGAGGCATAGGCTCTGCAACATGCCATTCGGTGACTCGAGCACCTAAGAAAATATCTTTTTTCTTCTCTGTTCCCCGAACGTCGATTTGTAGTTTTGCTTCGTCGACGTACGTGAAACTCATCCCACTGGGACGTAAAGCAACAATCTGTGCCACATTTTCCACCTGTAGCTCTCGCCCGATATGACCCTCTACCGCCGATTTGATGGTATCAAATTTCGTAGCCAGGTACTTTCGCGTGCAACAAAATGTGAAAACGAGGTTAAGGGCTTTGTGTGTCTTCTCTAACTTCTGTAGAAATTCGGGCCATTCAATTTTGGTTGTAGTAGAGCCTAAAGCGTTAGAAACCTTGCGTGTTTTAGCCTCTCTATCCTGAGGCTTTGTGAGAATTTGATGGTTAAAGAGGAGATGGACTGATTTACAGACAGGCTTCCACGGTCTTGATCTTCATGATTCTTTCGTTTTCGAGTATTGCTAATGGAATCGATTCCAGTAGCCATTACTTATTAAATCCTGTAGTGTTTGAGAATTATGATTCTGACGCGTCTTGACTAATTGATCGTAACCAATCCAGGTGAAAGAAAGTGAGTAAGTAATAGTCACGGCTTGATTTGACATTCATAACAGTCATGCTCAGACTTGTACTGCGTTTGCAAAATTTATGTGAAGTTAGACAACATACGAAGCCGTTCAACGTTATTAACTGCGAAAGATTACTACTTTGGTGTGGCTTCCCTCTATTCCCACAACATTTGACTGCGGGGAACAGAACTGGATATTTATCACGATACATGCCGTTAATACATTATTGAGTTAAAGTATCTGTAAATATACATAAACACTTGTACCATTTGAATTGGCGTTGCCGCGGCAAAATCTTTCGCCGGTGCAAGTATATTCTATGGAAGATGTTGACAGTGTCTTTGGCATATTTCAGCCTACACGTTGAGCCTGGACTCACCATCCAAATAAATATTCTCTTCCATTACGAAGGCCATTTGGACCTTTCTCCATTTCTACTGATCCCCTCTTCCTGCAAGTAGAGCTGCATTGTCGCCATATCAAACAAGGACACCGAGACCTCATGACTTGATATCCGACACATCAGGCGAAAAGTCGATGGGACCGATTATACATGCAGGCATTTCCTCAGAGGTAAATTTGAGGTTCTTGAAGTTTTGAAATGTTGTAATAATTACTGGACACTGAGTTGATGTCGTGTGGAATGGTTAGCCCATGTCTGCGCCAAGTGTCCAATAGAGTTGTTAGCGTCATGCACTGACCACCTGGTCGAGCTGAGAGCTTGGATAGTACATGTTTATGTAGTCCTAAGGACAGAAACAACCCAAAGATGAGAAGAACGTACCATTCCGTGGTGTGTAATTTAATCCAGATATAATACACTGAGGACAATCAAGTCAACGATTACGTTCTTTTCCGAGCTTGACGAGCATTCTACATTCAAATATGACATCATACGAGCATAACAATGGTCCCCATATTGAGGACAACGAGTTAATAGATCCTGACGATAGTACGTCGTCCCCACGTTTGAGCTCATTTTCTAAATATCTCAGCCAGCCTAGACGATCTTGATGATCCCCTTCAACCTACTTCTTCTCGTGCGCCCTTGAATCGAAATACCCCTCAATCTTCTTCTCGCGCTGACAACTACCTCACTTCCCACATTGAAGGCGAAGATCGCCGTGCGCCGCAGAATACAATCGATGAATCAGTCTGGGACACGCTCTCACGCGATCTGAAAGCGATCTGGTCTAAGATGCGCGAAGTCCTCTATCCTAAATATCTATTTGGAGGTAGCATGCCTACCACATTGCGAGGCACATTTGATAATCTCCGGGGAACAAACCGAGAAGAATTAATGGGGCTTGCAGGAAGAGCTATAGATCCTGAAGCGTTACTTCAAGGTGGTATGAGCGAGGGCTTGAGGGATTGGGATCTCTGGGGCCCACTGCTATTTTGTCTATTACTGAGTCTCTTTCTAAGCTTTACAGCTGCTAGTGAGCAAAAAAGCCTAGTATTTAGTGGGGTGTTTGCCATGGTTTGGATCGGCGAAGCTTTAGTTACGGCCCAGATAAAGTTATTGGGCGGGAACATGTACGTGCTATTTAATTCTCCCTATCCGTGCGAGTCTCGAGCTAATGGCATGGAATAGATCCTTTGCTCAGTCAATCTGTATAATTGGCTATACTCTCTTTCCGATCGTAATTGCATCTCTGCTTTCTGTCTTCCATCTACCCATTGTTGCGCGGATTCCCATCTATCTGTTTCTAGTCGCATGGTCTCTGGCAGCAGGCGTTAGCATCCTTGGAGGGAGTGGCGTGGTCAAGAATCGTGTTGGCCTTGCAGTGTATCCATTGCTTGTATTTTACCTAGGGCTCGGGTGTTTGTGTTTTATCAGTTGAAACAAAATAATAATTTAGTCGAAAACATGAGGCTCTACAGGATCAGAGACCCAAATTTTCTAATCCTTCTTGCGCCCTAACATACTCTCTGAAGTTGCAGAAACCGATGGTATGGAGACTTGTGGATTAATCGCTCGCATCGGCTAGCAGTGTTCAGCAGCATGGGTGAGCCCGTTCCGATGATCAGAACTTGGGGCAGCGAACTTTCCATATTCAACTCTCGTCAATCTTAGGGTCAGCGGTATACTTCTGTCCAGAAATTGATCAGATGTGGTGGTGTATTGTATTGGGAGATCTCAGTAGAATCAGGGTGGGTTTCCAATGCCGCTGCTAACGCGCGACAGGATGCGGCTGGTTCGAGTACCGTGAGATCCGTAGCTACATGCCGCGCGTCGAAAGATTCCAGGAAGACGAGGTTAAACCGGGAACATTGTCGGCTCTCACGAGTTTGTTTTCGCTTGGCCATGGTTGGCGAGGTGAACCGATAGTTTGGCCTGGTCATGGTGACTCACTCGTGTCGATTTTCACCGTTGTTCTATGGTCCCAGACGTCGTCCTGGACCCGATCCGCTCCCTCGTGGGAATCAGCGATCAGGAGAACTGCTGCGGATCGTGTGCAAGACATCCCATCTACTACTCCGTAAGGCACAATACATCCAAAAATGGCGAGAATCTATCTTCTACATGTACATGTTTACATGTAGCCGACTTTTCTGAGCCTCCCTCCCCAACAAAATATCGGAACTCCCCCTGACATGACGCACCCGAATTTTGATCTGCGACACCACCCGCCGACCCTGTGACTCACTTGTAGTTGCGCATGATTTAACTGCATATATTTGTGAAAGGTAATTTGCATCGGTCAGTAGTTTTCCTTCCAACCACGTAGACAGGCTGAGCTTCCTGGCTGAAACCAGTCAGCCACATATCCAGGGCGCCATCCATAGCACCAACCACCTTATCTACCTTGTAAATATAAATGTTTTAAAATACCCTATTATGAATGAGTTTTCAAGTTAGCCATTTTTGACCTCGTAGCCGGCGCCACTAAGTTGATTTGGACAGTACCGTGTAACTACTTGATTCTGGGTGTAACGTTCCACGCACTTCTGTCCGGTTCAAAGATGATTTAGATATATGTACGCCATCTCTTCTTTATAAAGTAGGGTTGCTTTTTTTCGACATCTCATTTTCATCCACTACCGCTAAATATGTTGATGAGTTTTTGTGGGAGATTTAGAGAGTGTGATTGGGAACCCTTCTAATCAGAATTAAAAAAATATTTCTATGGGTTCAATAGATTATTTACAAATCGAGAGTCTCGACTTGATGCGAGCCGTGATTCAACGACCGAGGAACAGGACATTAGAAGAACTAGGGATAAACAAAATTTGCGTTATAATTCACGCTTAATAGATTCCATTTCTGATTTGAACAGTTTAGCATTATTTTCAGACATCTTAAGTGCAATTAGTCTTCGACGTTGAAGTTAGGGAATTATTATTGTTAAATACGTACCTTAAGGAGCATCTTGATGGGCTTCAACTCCTTTTCTCCTTCAAACGCTGTAAAAACTAATTGAGCTGACGAAACTCCTATTTTATCTTCGACCTGCATTTGCGGGAGGATTATTGTGTTTAGCACAACTCGATGAGTGTTTTCTTGACGCATAATAAGGCGAGCGACACGAGAAGCTTTGGACGGTTTCTCCTCTTCTGACGGCTTGGACGCGTGATATGATCCGAGAATGGGTAAATTATTCTTGTCATAGCTAACACAACACTTGGGTACATTGATCTTCAACATGCCCACTCCACGTTCTTTCCACCCGGTTTCTTTAGATTCAAGAGCGAAAAGTTTGGCTCGTATTTGTAGTAAAGTTGCCTCCTCGGCTTCTCCGTCATCTATTTGAACTAATTCTTTATTAGCCGATTTCAAATTATATATACAGTGTGTTGATTTACCTTTCGTCATTTTTATCTTTTTCCTGTCGTCCGACCCTACTTGATCATTTTCATCATCCTCAGTGTCTTCACCTCCTTGGTTGCTGTCAACTTCACTCTTATCTTCTTCCCCATTTTCTGGTGCTCCGAATGCTCTAGCTGGTTTACTCGTTAAAGGCTTACATTCGGCAGTAGGGCCAGCAAAGCTTGAAAGTTTAAGCCCTGAATTATTAGAAAAGCTAGCGCACGACTTAGAGCCAAAAATATTCCCGCCTCCAAGGCTAGCAAATCCCGATAAAGATCCATTTCCAAAGTTAAATCCTGTGCCGGAATTGTTGACTAAGGCCCCATTTGTTGTTGTGAGACTAGGAGAACTAGTCGATAATTTTGGTTCGCTCACAGACTTATTCTCTGTAGCTGCACCGGAACGGAAAATACTGGGTTTAGTTGTTGCCAAATTTCCAAACGGTGATGTAGTGGAAGCGGCCAAGGAAGCGAAACCAGAGTTTAGAAATGCGGACTTGCTTGTTTGAGACTTTTCTGGTGATGCTTCCGCTTTAGGTACATCAACGCTAGTCTCGCAAGTCTTTTCTGAGCGATCTGATGAAGTTGAACAGCATGGCGTTTTGTGGCTGGAATTAGTTGGATTCTCAGAGGATTTAAACTGGCCCGTTGAAACATCGCGGGGTCTTTTTTTCTCCGGCTCTGATCTTGCTTTTCGATCATCATGACCAACGCTGCCCTCAGTAGAACCTGGCTTTTCTGATTCATCGCCGCTGTCTGAGCTGCTTGATCCATCACCTTGATCTCTAGACCGCTTCTTTTTTGGAGATGTATGGACCTTCTTTATTTCTTCACTGGAATTTTCTGATGATTCTGATAATCCAGCTGCGGCGGCTGAGTTACTCTGATTGATATCATTTAGATCGGAAGATTTTTCAAGGCCACTATCTAAGCCAGGTTTTGTTATCTTAGATGAAATTTTTGTCTGTCTGACTTGGTCACTGAGCTTTTTTGTGACAGAGGATGGTGGGGGCGATGATAATTTTGATGATGTAGTAGGGATAACAGGGTTTTTGTGACTGCTACCCACAGGGTCAGAGGTTATTCCGAGGCTGCTTTGACTAGGCTTGGCTTTCTCGGATGAATTTTTCGTCGGTCTAAGTTCTCCATTCACACTTGTTTCTATTGTACTGTCAATCATAGAGCATTTAGATTTACTCTTCTCATCGGGGTTTTCCATAGCGTCTGTTTCAGTGTGAAAAGGCGAATTGCCGTTGACGCGGCGGGAATCACCTAGAAAGTTCGTAAACAAGTCAGCATCTTTACTTGTTAGGAATGGTAACTGCAACCTTTAAGATGGAATGAGAACGAGCCAATCAATTAAGACTTGTGATATGTAGTCCAACCTGGTTAACAATCCTGTTTGCCGAGTTAAGTAGGACGTGATGAGTTAATAATTCAGTTTGTAAAGCTACCCCTGTGATTAACCCCTCTCAACGTCAGCAGGCAAATTTCCTCTGTACAGGTACATGAAAATATAGTCAGGCTGACGTGATTATTGTTTGTGAGTGTATTCACATATGCTTTTCAACTTTTAATTCAAGGGCTAGGCCGCTCAGAGATATAACCAGTTCAATGGTTGACCAGTCCAGTTATTAGAGATGATGATGTACAGGATTACAGGGATTTTTTCTATACCCCTGCGATATTCATGTATTTGCAGGGAAATGGAAAATCATCCAGCAATAAATTCGTGTACATACACACACACATTCTATAGCTACGAGTATACCCAAATTTGTCAGAGGGTCATTTTCAGTACCCCTGTAGCTCTGTTTGAAAACTGCATTAGATCTGAAACACACATGTACATGTATATACATAGACCGCACCACCCTCCCAGTTAGTTACCCGGACAACAAACACTAAACAATCATCAGAAAGAGAGCTTCCAAATTCCAACACTTTGTTACTGTTGAACCTGTCTATATGCAAGTCCACGGTGAACAAAATGGTTTGCATATAGCTCTACTTCCCTAGATTCCGCCGCCCCTCACCCAAGTGAGACCACCCCATTAGATTCACGATAACCATTCTACAAGGGGATCGCATGTAAATTCAAAACTATGATCCTGTGGAGAAGAACCCAAACGACCATTGAATGGAAAAATTAACCTCAATATTAGCAATTCTGGCGCTTTCTCCAGCATCACGTACAAATATAGTCTTCTTACCCAGGTGAACCTATTCAACTCTAGCAAATATCAGACTAGTATCAATTATTACTCCTCTATGGCTCATTCGCTTCAGGTGCTCAGGCTCCTTATGTTTAGAAACGATTTTCTTCTTCCGCAGTCCAAATTTGAATGAGTGCTTGGCAATTTGCGTTGAAACTTTTTAAAATAATAAGCGCTATGCACATGACGAGCTCCCAACTTCTTAAAAATTCCTTAAAATGTCCCAAAATTGACGTGGGTTAGAGAGAATTGCAATGGCTTCATTTTGTGATAGTTAGTGCTCCATGTTGGAAGGCTTTTGGGCAGGATTTGATGTTTTGAGAATAAATTGGTTTTGAGCCGCTCTATCTGGATTCCAGGACTGAATTCCTGCAGATATCCACCTTTTTCAAATACAAGCACTATCTAGACCATCATAGCTAGCTTTAACACATATTTTAATTGATATCTGCTTCTTAATATCCATCGAATTTGCCGAGCTCTGCAATTTTTGCTCTGTACTTAGCTTTGATAGTTGAGAAAGATATCAAATCAAGCGGTAGAAGGATTTGACTTAAACAAGGTATTGAGTATAATAGTACAATCATATTTTTATATTACTTCCAAGTAAACTTATGTATAGCCTGAGATTTGTCTTCATCTAATAGAAGTAGTTGATATCCTTCGATAGGTGTTAATGAAATAAAAGCGTGCTCTAACCATTTAAATATTATCTCATTCGATTATCGGGTATTAGATGCAGAGAATTGAAGGTGGCAGAAAACCAGCTTTAACTGAGATCTTTGCCCTTGAACATGACAAGAAGTTTTATCATGTGTACACTAGCTGATATCCCATTCAAAGCTGTCACAGACTCCTAATTTCTAGGCTGCTTGACCATGGCAGTTCTTAAGGAAGAAAATCTATTGAGTTTGCCATTAGACCCAATACCTAGAGTAAAGCTATACTCATCAGCACACCACAAATCATCTAACTAGATTGAATCACGGCTTTAGTCGGTTAAACCATTCCGAAATCTTCTCTTCTGTCATATACTTTGCTCTCTGTCTTTCTAGCTTCATCACAATCTATACTTTGGGACCAGGATGTCGATTTACGAACCTGAAAATCCAATTCTTTCGTACAGAGCATCTGTGAAATTTCCGCATCTAAGTTCCTAGCTTCCGTAGAAAAATAATCGTGTGCGGAGAAAGTCGAAAATATTTTGAGACGTTTTTGGAAACAAGATTCTTTCAGCTTAATTCCTTCTACTGAGAACTACCACGGAATTAATTCGTCTCGGCATTGAGTATACAGGACTCTAGCGGGTGCATACTGGTATTCTTGTGATTTTCTTGATTCTCGTATAAAGCTCTCTGATTCCTTTGAGACGCTCCAGGTGTGTGTCCCGAAATTTTCCTCTAACTAACCCCAAAGATGCTCCATTGGGTGTAAATGGAAGGATTGAGCGGGCCAATCCGAGCAGTCGAGGTTTTTAGCCTTGAAATTTCCTATGTAGCCCGCACAGAATGTTTGGGGCGGTCATCTAGTTGAAAAATCAACTGGCTGATAGGGGACATATCACATAGGAGGCGCGCTTCTTCCATAGTATGACTGAGGTCTTGGTCCAAAGTATTTAGATACTACTCCAGATCCATCGTTTCAGTGACATGAACCATTGAATCAGGCCCAGCCAGGCCATGTCGCCCCAAATCATGACGTTGCCCCTCAAAATTTATCTATTTGGCCAATGGTGGCGCCGTCGTATCTTTCTTCCCGAGATAATTGACCCGATTATTAAAATTTCGTTTTATTTTAGTCTCGTGAGACCAAACAACCTTCTTCCCGTCATCAACGGTCATCAACAGTCTTCTTCTTGTGTTTGAAGCGCTTTTCAGCGCCGGCTCCTCAAGACTGACTTTTTGCCCCCCTTTCGCACCTCAGATCCCGACTCTCACAAAGCCTTCCTTTAAGTATGAGGGCTAACATCAAGATCTATGGGCTGCGACAGGTCGATTTCGACTTGTTTCGGTTCCTTAATAGTGCCGTGAGTGGATAATTTTTCGTGTGACCCTGGGTGAAAGATTACTTCGGGCTTCCCTTTTTCCGCCCCTACTTGTTAGAATTAGTGCTTGTCCTAATTCTTATTCTGATACTAAGAGTGTAGATCCCCGTTTAGTAACGACTAATCTATTTGAGTTTAGTGTAACCATCTTAGCTCAAATCACCTTTAGCGTAGTTTCGGTAAAATCTCTTCTATAAATACTCAGAACTCCTGATCCAATGAACAGGTGAAACAACCAGCTTGATACACCTCTTCACATCCTACTTCATCTCATTATCTCATCTTTAGACAAACTTCCACAAGTGACCACTAGCAGTCTAACAACTGAAGCTCTAAACCTTCTATTCCAACACTTCTAACATCGAAAACCATCTGATGAGCCCTGGAAATAAGAGAATTAGAGCAATGAAGATCGCTAGCTATCGAAGAGCACCATTTTTCTCGCGGTGGTTCTACAATGCGCTGTTGGGTCGTTTTGCTTAACTTCCTCATCTCTTTGCTTAAACTACAAAATCATGTTCAAAGCTAGTAACTACAAATTAAAAAAAAATATCATGCAAAATACTCACAGAGTCCTGTTTTAAGTTCAATAAGTTTTTACAAGTAATGTCTGAATTATAACCCCTGATAACAGGTCAGATGGTGTAGTGGTATACCATCCAGGCCGGTCTTCCAAGTAGGGTTTGGGTAGTCTGAACATCTACTTCACTCGAGACAGAAGATCGCTGGTTCGACTCCAGCAGACCTTACCTTACTGAGGGAAGCTACGATGATGATGGTGGCATGTCTGGATAACTCAAGGTTTTTTGAGAGGTTTCCCTTGAGTGAGTTTCACGGATGGTATAGTTCGGTGGGGGTGAAGAAAAAGCCGCCTGCCACAACCGTAGTGATTCTTGCAAATGATATCCGAGGCATGATGTTCATCACGACTATATCGTCATTGTATCTGACTGAAGTCGACACCTGCGTGGGCCAAAAGGCGCCAGATCGGGTATAGGAGATCAAAAAAAAAAAAAACCCCTGATAACCTTTGTCACATGATTATGTGGACTGTGCGCAATCTACAGATTATGCCATATCAGATCGACAGTAAAAAGAGAAGCGCAATTCATTCATAATATCAATCATATAACCTTTGCTATCTCTGCAGCTGTAGAACTAGTGAATTAAGCCTGCTAATCCATCAAGTAATACCAAATTTTGTGGTTCTCAGTGGAAGGAATCAAGTTTGACAGAATTTTGGTTCCAAGGATGTCCCAATATATTTTCGTTTACCCCCGCACGCTGTTACTTTTCTACTGAAGTTAACAACTAAAAACTTATCATACATAATTATCAGATATTTACATATATCAAATCCAACTTTTAAGTCATTCTAATGTGTTGTTCAGCTGTAACATGTTGCTGAATATTCTTTCAATGAATTTTGGGACATTTTTGGGACATTTTTGGAACATAGTGTTACGTACAATATCACTGACTGGTCAAAAGTCTTACCATACGTACACGTAACCATATTGGTACACGTAACCATATTGGTACACGTAAGCATATTGGTACACCGTCCGGGCCGTTCTCCCAAGTAGAGTCTGGGCAGCTTGGACACATGCCCCACTCGAGACAGGAGAAAGCTGGTTCGAATCCAGTAAGACCCGTTAACCACACTCTCTCGCGGTGGTGTTTTTCTCATAGCTTGATGAAAGCATATTCAGATAACCATGGGGTTTTCCCGCTTTTCCCTGTGGTGGGTATTCACGGAAGAGGTTACATGTCGCAAGACGTTATCCTCGTAGTGGTATCTGCAAATGAAATCTTAGTATGAGTGTTCCAGAACGTCAAAATAAGTCATTCTTTGAGAAACACACCTTCCGTAATCCTCCGTGTCATAGCTTCAGGCTGCATACACAAGAATGATTTAAAAAAAAAAAAACCATATCGAATTATTTTCATGACTACCTAACAAATAATCTACAAGTATTATTCAACTACAGTGATCAATAGCCCTTCCTTTTTCTGTAGGCGCGCTTGGGTTTTGTGCGTAGAAAATTTTGAACAGTTTACTGATGCGAGGAAATGCCAAGAAATATTGACCAGCTCAGTGATATAATATGTTATATCTGGTCCTGTGAGATTTTCTGGGTGAGATAAGGGGTAATTTCAACTTCAAAGTTAATTGGACACAAAGATAGATTTATTGGTAACTAACTCGTCCTGCAAGTAGTTCTGTTATTACTATCTATAAAATCGAAAATTGAGACGTTCATCGATGCTGGGGGTATCTGTTCGCTGATTCGTAATGGACGCCCATAAAAAAAATCCTACGCCTGCCCATTTTATCATGGACCGTGCGCTGTAGGTCCTGTGTTAACGTAGTTTATAATAAGCATGAGTGATTGTTGGCAAATCTCCAGTGGATTATCCACTGTTTAGGCTGGACCAATTTTAAAAAGTCTCCGTATACCGTGATTAAGCAGGCCTTAAAACAAAACTGAGATTGGCTATGCCATAACATCAGATCCAACTAAGGCACACTTTATCTTTCACCATCCATATTATTGGGATCTGTGGTGATGAAACAAGATGTGCCACCTACTCCTTGACCGTACGCTACTTAGTTGAACGTATATTGTGCCTCTGCGCGTTCCATATCCTCCAAAGTGGCGGAGATAATACTGTCCTTCGATAGTGAAAATAGTCGATAACCTATATTCTCTAATAGAACTCGCTGAGTAAAGTTGACTTGTTCTCGGGTCCATAATTCATTACCCCAGTTTTTACAGTAATCATCTATTTTCAATTGCCCATCATCGAGGAATTTGTGCGCTAAAATCAGAGAAGCAAGAGCAACAAGCTCTGGGCGCAGAGAATCTATGTGCTGGTCTTTAACGCCTTCATGCTGATCTGCATCTGCAACGCTAACTAAAGGACAACTCTTGCGCCATAGGAGGGCAAAGCGAGAATTTAACGAATCGAGGATTATTACAGCAAGGGCAATCGTGTCGAGGGGAAGGTTTGATCGTTTGAGTATATTGTAAATAATGGACATGGATGCAACCCTCAAGGATGTGCAAGGCGGTATTAAATTTCTCAGTAGGACAGAAGGGCCTGGGTTGAGGGATCGTTAGCCAGTTATACCAGAACTAGTTGAAATTTTAGACTATTACCAAGGAGTTTGCAATCATCCAGAAAATTAGGATCAAATGATGTCTGGTACGGGCTACCGGCAGAGTAACAAGAAAGTGGTGGCGTTGGGAGTCCGGATAAGGGAACATAGGGTTTTAAGCAATATGAATCCTCGTCGAAAGAGGAGCTTGGAGAGCTGAATGAAGGTCGAGTGTGAGATGGTGAAGAAGAACTTGAGATTTGTTCTAAAGTTGTATACATAAATGTATTCTGAAGTTCTGGTGAGCCGGCCATAATAACAATGTCTAAAGTGAAGATCGGCCGGTACATATGGGATGGCTAAGAGATAGAATACTTCAATAGCAAAGAATATCGATGATTGAGTTGAAGAGTAGCATCTGGTAATCGTTTCTTCCCTCGACGTAATATGCAGTTTCCAATATGAGTAATCAATGAGATTCGAGGATTGGTCATCTTTTCACACTCAACTTCTCAAGGCACGCGGAGAAGAAAACGACACAACTGAGAAAAGGTCACCTGTGAGTCCTCAAACAGCTAGTTCAAAGCGTTGAAAATTGTCCCTGCTAGTCGTCGAATATGATCACAGTATAGAATATGTATCACACAATATCCTGCGAATCGAGATGAGCTAACTTGCGATTATAGATAATCAAACTTGTCCTGAAACACTTGATTGACGACATATTTTGCTGCCTGACGATGCATATTTGAGTTGATATTGGAAGCTGAGGGTTAGCGTCGGAATTCATCCTGTAGTAACTGATATTTCAACCTAATCGGCGCATCAAGATCAATGCAACTCGCATCACCGTACTGGGACATCCCAGACATCGCCATAATTAAAATGGGTCACAGAGCCTGGGACCTTAAAAAGTCATCCAAAAGTTTATTTTCAGAAATGCTAGTTCAATCCAAGCGAGCAACCTGCAGAAGCATAGGCATTTTCAACTCTGGGCTGCGGTTGCGCTAGCTCCCAGTATTCTTGGGTTGAAAATCTCCGAGTGTCGTAATTATTTCGAAGACGCTAATCCAATTCAGAATTTCGACACTGGCTCGTGCGCGTTTCAAAAACGGCCGCTTGAACCGGATCGACGGACGGGTATCTTGAAGTCATAGCGAAGAATTCCACACCGTATTTACTCCATCATAAAATCAATGATAGTAATGCACCAAATGATAGGATGATGAGCTATTTACATGTTTTTGACAATACCAAAACACGTCTGCACTCTCACATATTTAACTATGGCATGAAAGCATAGCTTATGAATCTTTCTACATATAAACCAGCGTTTTCTCCCGTCGCAAATTGAGACAGCGTAAGCTATCCAGACTCTATTACAAGATACCCGTCGTGACGGCGTCCTCAGAGACCCTGAATTTACTAAGAAAGAGGCCTGGATCGTGCTATCTAACGCCATAATTTATATTACACACTCCTTTAGCTCATGATCCTACGCCTTACCGTTCGGAAGCACGTGGATCTATGATTTTAAAAGATAATCCAAATATAGTAAGTAGTGATTTGTAAGATGGGCTGGTAGATGCAGCTCGGCAATTACAACTGGGCCTTGTCATTGTAGTAAAGTATTAATCGGCCTTCGAAAATCGAAAATAAATAATTCTGAATAAGTTGTAGATAGGCATCGTTGAAGCAGGCTTGTCCACCGGCAAAATTTTTCGTTGGATAGACAAAACCCCCCTTGGAGTAACTGCTTCTTGGCGGAACATGCAGATTCAGAAATGGAGACATGTTTTCAGGAATAATGCCAGGTCATCTTTCCAAGAGCTTATTCTCGCAGAGCCAGGATGATGTTTAGAACACCATAGAAATAAGGTCCCAGTGATGCGTACCATTGAAGAACTGTCTTTCATACGATACAGATAGCATCGTCTAACGAGCAGCTTCGGGCTCAAATTGACACCCTAGAGCATGCGCCATCGGTGGCTCAAATATTCATCTCTGACATGAGAGTTTCAGGTGACAGTGGGTGGTGCAGGTGGAAAGAAAAGTGATAAGGTAGCTGGACTACTTTCCGCATGGTGTCCATATTACTTTTTGCTCCTATGTCGTCGCTCAGTGGATGATGTCTTGAATTGGCTAGATGTAGTTGATGGAGAGACATGTGGCCTTGTTTCTTCTTCTGAGGCAGTATGATGGAATTGCGAGGGGGGGAAAGTAGTTCAAAGTACAATACGTCTTATGGGAATCAAGATGCTATTCTCGCAAATCGCTCTCGCTAAGTCGACACGGAATATTTCGCTTCAATTTGTCTCCTTACTCTGGAGTCGGTGTTGAATAGTCGAAACTAAGTATTTCAAGACTGTACCGGCCAGAGAAGGCTGGCTAGCTTGCTACATAGAAAACGCATGATGAAATACATGTACAGTACTGTAGATTAGTTTACACAAAGACTTTTGTTGGGTTGGCCGGCGATAGCCTGGTATTATACACATGTGCACTGCACAAGTTTGACCTCCAAACAGTGAAATGATCTGAGTCGTTGTCATTTTCGGCAACTTCAATTCCAGCTGGGTGGGTTTTGGAACACTAGTTGATCCCATGATCTGAAAAAAAAGCGTAAATGTCTACACTGAGACTGTGTAACTCATCCTACAGACTAATTTCAGGTGAAATGAAAGTGATCGCCTTTGCTTTCATCTCCAACAATCCCAAGCTTCACCTTCCTTCTCCATTTGAGCTGATTCTCGGCATCTTCTCTCATCTTCTTTTTGCGCTCATAGACAGCCCTAATGCATCTCTTCGTCTTTTCTTTTCCCTCATCAAAGTTGGCTCTTGCTAGGGCTACCACGTTGTCGATATCTTTTGCAGTGTACACGAAGTTCCAAGTACTCATATACTCACAAGTTTCCGGGTTTACACCCACAACCTTGGGATTGGATAAGAATGGGAAGTAGATTACTACTATTCCAGCATCGGGCTCCATAAGTTCCCAGTCCTCTTTCACGGCCTTGGATTTTACATCATCAGTCGAAGATGAGCGCTCCTCTTTCCGGCCAACCCAAACGGTGCAGTAACTCAGGTCACCTTTTCCAGTCTCCTGCTGGCTGCTCTGTGTTTGGGTGCCTTCCGTGTGAGCTTGATTTAAGGGCTCTTTTTCGTTATATTTTGCATAATTAAGCTTTGCATCTACTTCGCATGTGGTGCTGGCCTGTGCATTTTCTAGCTGTACAGCTGTATCTTCAGCTGTATCTACTGGACTTGGCCATCCAGCTCCTACAGGCCAGCCTTTGATCCCACGTTGACGTGCATATCCGTCTGCGACTGAAAGCCAATTCTCAGCCTTAATATCAGCAGAGGCATCAAATGCAATTAAAATATCTATATCTCGACCAGGTCGTAGAAGTGGATATATAGGTAAGTTGTTAGACATTCCTGCATCCATCAGCTGTATGTGTTCAATTTTGTAGACTTCCTCTGGAATAGTCTCGGGTAGTTTTTTATCCATTTTATAGACAAAATTCGGGATAGAAGCGGGATCAATTGGATGCACTTTGCTAAGGTGCTCATTTCGGCCCTCGATCAGCTCATCTATACTGACAAAGCCTGTAAATCCTCTAAAGAGGGGACGAACTTCTTTGTAGTAATGAGAGAGTGTCGCACAGAATGCACTGCCAAAGATCCCTAATAAGAGAGGCAGGCGTAGTTCTGGAGTATAATAGCCGTTTTTATCATGAGGTTGATTTTTACCTCCTTGGAATCTGCGCCCCATTGCCCAAGTTGGAATACCCGCGCCAAAATCCTCGCAGAAAAATTCGAATGGAGACATTTCGAACCATTGAAACCAAGATTCTTTTTTAGCTTCAGCCTCAGTTCCTTCAGAGGGATCGTTGGAGGACTCTTCAATCTTCGATATTTGATGTCGAACAGCAGTATATATTGGCATCGGATTTTGGCCATGTTCAATATACTTTCGTTGATTTGAGATTTTGAGGTCCGCATCCTGGACACCTATCTGTCCCTCTGGAACTAATAATCTAGCGCTAAGTAAGAGTCCATAGATATCAACCAATCCAAAATTGGATCCAGGATCTCCTTTAAGCTTCTCAATAACTCCACTTAGAAGATACTTGTTTGTTGGGGCTGAATTAAGGGCTGCTAGTGCGACAGGGGGGTATGCGATGTGTGTGTCAACACGTGCTTTTAAATGATTAATTATATCTTCAAATTTTTGATTTCCCAGTGATGAATTGTAGAGTGCTTGAAGCCAGCAAGATCCAGAAACACCAGCAGTGTATGTTACACAGGGAAACAAATTATCTTGTTCTGAAGCTAACATAGATCCTGTGGCTCCGACCATTGCTCTGAGACCACCACCAGATCCAACCATAGCAATAATAGGCACATCGTCAGGATGTATCTCTTCTTCAGCTATACTCAGGTATTTAGCAAGAGCCTTTTTGGTGAATTCTTTTCTTTGTTTCAAAAAATTCTTTTCCTCGTCGCAAAGGTCTGCAGAGACTCGAACTTCAGCAGGGCGCGCTATTTCTGGATTGATGTTGGGGTCTTGCGCTTCTTTCCATATTTCATCCGCGAGAGATCCAGGAGCCATCGAGAGCTCCTTTTGAAGTTTGCTGATGTTTTCGGGTAAAATTTTTGCCCATTCCGGTATGACAAAATCAGCAATGGTGTTGGTAACAGAGGTCCAGTGTGAATTAGCCATCGTGGAGAAGGCGGCAAACTTATTTGTGAAGGAATCCCAGGCTGATTCATCTTCTATGGCTGTAAGATTGGACGTCTCGCTCTGAAATGGTAAGGCAGAAAGGTAATCGAAATTTTTGTCGGCCAGTTCTTCCTGTATTTGAATTGCGGCCCGCTTGCTTTCTCTATCTTTGCGGATCTCATTACGTAGGCGTGTGGGAGGAAGTGGCTGGAGAAGGTCATTCTGGTAGAGGATGTAAAGAAGGCTACTCCCTATGATTATAGAACCTAGTCCAACCAGCGTATATTGAGAGACGTTGTCCATGGGGTCGTTTCTATTTTTGTTGGATGCTGATCGAGCACGAACTCTAATACAACAACCGGGCCTGCTCAAGGTGATTTGAGTACGATACATGCGCCAGGTGCGCCAGATGTCTCGAGCAACTGTGGTACGCATTGACTGATTTTCCCTTCCCAACTAATTATCCATGGATGTAGGATTCTGAGTTGACCTTGGAAATGCAGGTGAGTTCTTTCTTTGGATGATGACGAAAAATTACATCTGTCAATAACTCGAGCGATCTAATTGTTCGCCTGAAGACTATCTGTCCATCATTGATCCATTGATTTTGATTCTCTGTCGAATGTTGTAGTCACGTTGAAAAAATGAACTAGGCCACCCGCCCCTCTTTTGCGGCAGGCAAACTATGCCAATGACGTTATAATCTTGTGAGACAGTTCCACGAAATGATGGACGGGTAGCCTCAGCCACAATTACCTACGACACACTATGAGCACAATCCTCCGCCATATTGTCTCTAGTCCCAGGTCACGGAATGCCGAAAATAATCTCGATCTCTGCTATGTGACGCCGCAAATAATTGCAACGTCAGGCCCAAGTGGCCGATATCCTCAACGGGCATACCGGAATCCTTTGGACCAGTTCGTCAAATTTCTGGATCAGAATCATGGGAAAAATTGGGCGATTTGGGAGTTTCGAGCTGAAGGTACTGGATACCCTGATGAAAAAGTTTATGGTAGGGTATGGCATTATCCTTGGCCAGATCATCATCCGCCGCCATTCAGACTGGTGCCGGTCATCATTGCTGGGATGAAGGATTGGTTACAAGAGAATGATGATGAACATGATGGAAATAGAAAAAGGGTTGTTGTTATACATTGTAAGGCTGGGAAAGGCAGGAGCGGAACAATGGCTTGCAGCTATTTGATTTCGGAGTGTGGAATGAGACGCGAAGAAGCGCTGGCCAAATTTACAGCGCAGCGGATGCGACCGGGATTCGGACAAGGAGTAAGCATACCAAGTCAATTACGATGGGTTGGTTATGCAGACCGATGGGCCAAGCATGGAAAGATATACGTTGACAGAAAAATTGAAGTCTTAGAAATGCGCATATGGGGCCTTGGAAATGGTGTAGAAGTACATGTTAAAGGGTTCATCGACGAAGGCAAAACAATCAAATGTTTTCACACCTTCAGCAAGAAAGAACGAGTATTAGCTGTGAACACCAGTGGAAATCACAATGGAGATAAATCGTCTGACACGCCCCAATCAAAGGCCAAAGTTCCGGATTCCAAAAATCTCAAATCAAAGAGCATCGTGGTCTTTAAACCATCGTCTCGTATCATTTTACCCACAAGCGATGTCAATATAGATTTTAGGCGGCAAAGCAAAGCTGGCATTGGCTTAAAAATGGTGACTGCTGTTGCTCATGTCTGGTTCAATTGCTATTTCGAAGGGCAAGGCCCAGAGCAAGATAGTAAGGCAGACGAAAGCGGAATATTTGAGATTGAATGGGATAAAATGGATGGGATTAAGGGATCGCGCAAAAAAGGGATCAGGTTTCTGGATCGACTGGCGGTTCTATGGAAAGTTCATGATCCAGATCTAAAACATGAATCAGATTGAGGGCTAACAAAAATGCCGAGATCTTAATCTTCGAATGGACTGAATCATGGTAGAAATACCGAGCAAACTTCGGAAATTATATTGGTGTTGGTTGGTGTTATGGACTTCAAAAGCTGGGCCAAGATTCACAACGGGATATATGTATAGTGTGGATTAAAGAGAGGATAAAATTATCTCGTTTTGTACATTACCTTAGAGGGTCGGATAGGTGATATCAGATAAACCTATTGTCAAGACGTCACACTGAGGTTTGCTTTCTTTGCAGGCCAACAATTAGAATTCCAATTACATAGGAAGAGATTGGACAGAAAAGTGTGGAAGACACATGTAGTTAGTTACATGTACCCTAAGTTTTATACATCTATAGTTAACAAATACATGTAGCATGGTTGACTGAATATACCTTAAATATCCTACTTAACCTTTAAGATGTTGTTACGGCTTTCCTGAGCTTTTGCACGACTGCATATGAAAATTGTGCTCTTGTGATGGAGGTGTCATGTTTGCATATGTTACTAACCGAGCATACATCACACATACATCTATGTTTCATGCTTATTATTAAATACTGCATAAGAGATGCATATGCTTGTTTCATAAGCCAAATAAGATATGGTAAATGTTTGTTTGTGTTGAAAGAACAGACCATATTCTGTGATGCTTTTTTTTTTTTTTTTTTTTTTGATTACTTATTACGTCGTGCCGGCGCACAGCATACAACCCTAAGGGTCATGTACCGGTTAGCCCAGCCTATCTAGGGCTACCCGACGCGTCAGTCTCCCGAAAGATTCCAACCAAGTAGATGTTCCTTCCCCACCCACACCCCATAAGATTCCTTCGAGCCAATTCCATCTTTCGACCATCTGTCCCGGGTCACTGATCCCGTGGTTTCTCAATTTACCAGCTGCCCTCCCCGACAGCCAGCCCAGATGTGACTCTACGACGGGGAAAAACGCAAAAAAACCGATCGACTGAGGTGGTGCCGTTCCACGAATGTACTTTTGCCAGCTGAAGGAGCGCCAGCAGTCTAGAGCACAGGGCGGGTTAGGAATATCAGATTTTAGCCGGTATTTAGAGTGTCGGCGGCACTTTCTCAAACGCTGCTCCAGCACACGCACAACGCATCCCAGTCAAAATTCCTCAGGATTCACTCTCCAAAATCCTTTCCTTCTTCTCCCG
>JAKRRZ010000219.1:0-27060 GCA_022627015.2 Podosphaera aphanis
ATTAGAAACAGTTTGATAATAGATTCATTAAAATTCAAATAAATTACCCAAATCAAGTTTAGTTCCAATTATTGGCCCCACCCACAAAATCAACGTCGGATGAAAACGCCATACAAAAAACCCCTGTCGATAGTGCGCCTAATCACAATTTTGGAAAGTGCTTACTTATTTGAGATGAGATTAGCAGTGGGGGCCCCACATTTTGGTCTCCACCCACAAAACCACCCGTGGCCATAGAGTACGTTTTCTCGTATTCAAAAATTTTCTTCGTCGTTCCCACGGTAAAAGCCTCGGGGGAAGGAAGACTAGGCCCATATGTTTAGAGTCTGAGCAAAAGGACTAGATCATGTTAAACATGTACTTATGTTGTGTCTACTGATCACATCGACAAGCCGCTAGTTCGTCTATCCAACTCTACTAGTTAGGTCTCGGCAGGACCTTACACGATGAATCTCAGTGATATATCCCACACTACAGGTAAGTGAAGGATGTTGATGGGGTAAAAAATTGAGATTAAAAGTTGGTACAGGCTCGATACATCCATATCCCGGGAAGGTTGATGTACATGCTGGCGTGTGTAAACGTTCGAATATTATTTTTGGCAATGCTTTGAATTACAGTCCGGAATCTTAAAATCAAATTTTTAGAGTTGGAATTGATAAGACAAACGTAGCAAGCCCGAATATCATTTGGCCTCTCAAATGGAGAACAAACTTTGGGTCATCAATTTCCCATTTTTTTCATTACAAAAAGATGGCGAGCTCAAAGTCACAACAGTCTCTACTTTCCAATCCAAATGAACCGAAGAACCCAATAGAAGTATTATCTACCTCAGTATGGATAAAGATTCAAATATCTAATAGATTAAGGGTAATTGGAGTATAAAAAGGAGCGTGCTGTACTGTTCACTATCCCTGAGTGACCGACGTATACAGCTTGCACGATCTTCTCCAACTTTATAGCCCAATTACCTTTAATCCATTAAATCCATGAACGTTTATCCATCTTAGGTATGCAAAGGTGCATGCAAAATACTAAGCTCATCAGATGGGAGATCTACATGTAAGTATGCAGCTCTTTACCAGTAAGAGCACTTACGCAACCTTGGCATTTATGAGAAGTGTCAAGCTAATATGTATTAGCTCCCATAATGAAAACTGATTCCATATCACTTCCTCCGGATTCCATATCATTTCCTCTGGACTTGACGTATAAAATTCGACGAAAAATTTTTCTCAGTCCTTTGTCACGCAACAAGATGTCGTCTACAGTGGTTCAAGATTTGCCTACTGATGTTGACCCTTTTGCTGCTTCTCACATCTACTATGGAAAGTATACACATGATACCTCTAGACAGATGCGACCACGTGCATACTCTACGGTACGTTGTTTTATATGTTCTGTCTCCTATCGTCTAACATTTTCCTAGCACCAAGTCTCGCAAAGATGCCATAGGCCCGGCATAAAGACACCGGTGAGGAGAGCTAGTCTCGGTAAGATCTCATGCGCCTTGTACTTGATCAAGTCAGTCAATTTAACTATACTATCTCTAGATGATAAACCATTGAGCCCTAGTAAATTCCTCTTGGATGTATCTCGGACCATAAAACTCCTACAGGATCAGGAAGATACAGATTTGAACATGCAAATTACTGTCGAGGACTGTGGTCCCAAGGTAAGTTTTACTCAGCACCCAAAAATGACGAAAGTTCTCAAAGAACAAGCTGACTTCGACGTGGAATTTCCAGTCATTCGGCCTGGGTACCCTTAACTCTGGTGGTTTTAAAACCAAAGAAATCCGTGGGACGTACATGATATCCAACTTGCTTCAAGAGCTATATTTAGCTCGGGAGAATGGAAAATCCCACATCTATCTCCATGAAGATAGACTCGATGAGAATCCTGTAAGTAGACTAGACAGGGTTATTAGAGAGGAATTCTGGAAAAATTTGACTCGGGTAATTGATGGTTCGGCCATCGAAACCGCTGGTAGAGATCCAAAAGATTGGACAGATAACCCACGACCACGAATTTATATTCCAGTCGGGGTTCCTGAGCAATACGAGTACTACCAGCAGGTTGCTAATAATAGGCCGGACCTCAACCTCGACGTCTGTCTTCTTCCCGCTGAGATCACTGCCGAAAGTGTACGTAGCCTGCATGATAAGCCAGGGCTTCTTGCCGTAGATATGGAGTGGGTTTATGATCCAGAAACTGGAAAGCCGACTCTGAAGGGTGTTCCATTTGTTGTTCCAGGCGGACGGTTTAACGAATTCTACGGCTGGGATTCATATATGGAATCTTTAGGGTTGATAGTGTCCGATCAAACTTCTTTGGCCAAGGCCATGGTCAAAAATTTCATCTTTTGCATCAGGCACTATGGAAAGATTTTGAATGCCACCAGGAGTTACTACTTGTGCCGATCTCAGCCGCCTTTCCTGACCGATATGACTCTACGAGTCTATGAGAAGATTCAGCACGAAGAAGACGCCCTGAACTTCCTGAAGCAGGGAATTGGTGCCGCTATTAAGGAGTACTACACTGTGTGGACTTCAGAACCTCGGCTTGATAAGAAAACTGGCCTCTCGCGATATCGGCCTGAGGGGTTAGGAATTCCACCGGAAACAGAAGCCTCTCACTTTACTCACATACTAGAGCCATATGCCAGAAAGAATGGCATGTCCATCAGTATGTTCACGAAATGCTACAACAGTGAGGAAATTCATGAGCCAGAGCTTGACGAATACTTTCTGCACGACCGTGCTGTGCGAGAGTCGGGGCATGACACTTCATATCGACTTGAGAAAGTATGTGCGAACTTGGCTACGGTCGATCTAAACTCCCTTTTGTACAAGTATGAAACAGATATAGCCCGCACAATACGGCACTGTTTTGGAGATAGCTTTGATTTGCCCATGGAATTCCACATACCTGGCATGAAGATCGACCATGTAGAGACCTCGGTGGTATGGGAGCGACGGGCCATGAGACGCAAAACCCTCATCGATAGGTACCTTTGGAATGAGGCAAAGGGATTGTTTTTTGACTATGATACCGTCAAAGAAGCACAGACAACTTATGAAAGTTGTACGACTTTCTGGCCTCTTTGGGCTGGTTTGGCATCTCGCGGTCAAGCCGCAAAGATTGTTAGTAATGGGATTCCTCTTTTTGAAGCGGCAGGAGGCCTAGTATCTGGAACTGAGCGATCTCGCGGGGCGGTCGATATTGACCGTCCCAATCGACAATGGGATTATCCATATGGATGGGCACCCCAACAGATGCTTGCTTGGACAGGTCTTCGACGATATGGATACACTGCTGAATCCGAAAGACTTGCGTACAAATGGCTTTTTATGATGATAAAGGCATTTGTCGATTTCAATGGGGTCGTTGTCGAAAAGTATGATGTCACGCGAACATACGATCCTCACCGTGTAGATGCAGAATATGGGAATCAAGGTTTAGACTTTGAAGGTGTGGCAAAAGAAGGGTAAGATATTTGTCTGATTAAGTATCCCACGCTGAATTTTTTTAGCTTTGGTTGGGTCAATGCATCATTCGTTTACGGCCTTACCATGCTGAATACGCGCATGAAGAGGGCTCTCGGTAATGTAATTCCCTGGGACCAATATGCCCGCGCCACCCAGATACATGGGGAAAGTGCTACATCTACACCAAATGACTCTTGAGCGGCATGTACAATCTTTCACGATGCATAAGTGTATTTGAATTGATTTTAGCTCGTAAGTCTAACAATATCCCACAAGAAGGTTAGAAACTAAACTCCCAGTCGAAGTTAGGCTAGGAGAAATCATTTTGGAGCGATATCTCAAGCCACATCAAGCTGGTAATATTTGTTCACAATACACGACAGTACGGAGCTCTGATGATCGAAAACTTGAATTAGTACGTTGTACAGAAAGCTTGATATGATTCTCATGTTGAAATGATGCCACGAAGAAACGAAATTGGGATGAATGGTTTTGTTTAGTTTTTAATTCCTTATTATCTGATGGAAAACAGAAGACATCAGCAGCACAATACCCTGTACAATTAGACCAAGAGCCTGGTATAGAAAGAGAAGGCACAATGCACAATATATTTTTACGCGTCATATTCAATTTTACTATTACACTTATGGCCGAGTCAACTAAATCGCTGAATCGTCATCGCCCTGGATAATTCAATTGATTAGAAACCCTTCTAACTATGTCACAAAATGTCGATAGGATACTTTTCTACATATAATAATCGCTCATTGTACATGATGCTTGAAATTCAAAGCCTCCTGACACTTACTAGTACATCTCCGTTTATCCACCATGCGGTGGTATTATCCGGTGATTGTGCCAATCTGCATCTGAGTCGAGATCATTAAAACATCAAGCTCTCATAGGATATAAATTAGAGTACATGTACTCCAAACCTCTCGATGTGACGGCTACTAATCCGATAGTGTCCTGTAGCCTACGATGGCCATCGCAGGCATTGGTTAAGGTACAGGAGAAAGTACAGTGATCCTAATAACAGGAATAGGCGGCTGTATTATGCAAGGGTCTATAATCAGATCCAGGGTATGACTACGAAAACAGGTTAACCATGCTTCAACTTGTTCGACACTAATTGTAAGCACACATTTGACAAAAGGTGGCAACTGCATGTATTCGTCTGATGTTGAAGATGAAACAAGTGGATGAAACACAGAACTTGTAGTCATGTATTTGAGAAACTCTTCCACCTTAGTTAGCCTCTCTTCACCATAGTGAATTATAAACAACTATGACTCATACAAGTGCTCATTGCCTCTGATAGTTAAACCGTGACACTCGATACAAGCAGGATCAAGCCCGTCCCGTCCCGAATCGATCTCACTTCTAAAAATATGGAAGCTCATCATGTCAGCCTCTGTTCTCTTGGGAGATCCCTGATCACCTGCATCGCGACACCGGTCAACACTTGCAACACTATGTTCTAGAGACTCGCGTCATAGGCTGTCCAGGAAGGATGGAGGATTCCAAAGACTGCACGTATTTGATAGAGACCGGGGAGATGTTTCTTGGAGGCAGGTCTCCAGGCAAGGATGATCGACTCGATGTGCCAGACGATTTTTGGCGCGATGGCGGCGGCCCTTCTCTCACGGTGAGATTCGCTGAACGTCTGCCAAGCAAGGGGCGCGCGTCGATGGATAAACATATCCCCCTACTGACTGAAATTCGAGTTCCTGCTACAGTTTCGGGCCGAGCCCTATGTATCCGAGGATCTGAGACCGGTGGAGCTGGCTGGGATCATATTTTTCACATGCCCAGCTCGTTCGCACTGCTTGAACCGCCACACAAATAGTAGCTAGTTAATTCCAAATAACGCCGTCTCCAAGCAGACTCCGACACCAGAGCACAAACTCCCAAATCGGAAAAAAATATATGAAAATTAAATCTTTCTGGTCCGGTCACTCCACTTCTCGCACTGGTTCCTTTCATATCATAATATACCTTATGTTACAATTTCTTCTTGTTCCACGCTGAGAGCCATGGACAGAGTCGCGGGTTGGCTTTCAAAGCAGCCGATTGTATCCGTAAGTGTCTTAAAAATTTCGAGACAATTAAGCCCGAGGAGATATTTGATAAATTTGTGGTAGGGCGTAGCTCCCCGCAGATGACGAACGTGGTGAGCATGTCGTCGACAGTGTATGAAGTGGGTAGGAATAATCTCCTCCCCACAAGGACATTCCATTATCACGCCAAAGTTGCTAAAGCGTCCGAGGTGTGCTGCAAAGTTTCCGTGACCCGTGCGAGCCGCAATAAGTTCGAGCAACAGCCGTCGAGGAAGGGCCAGTTCTGGTGGTTTACGTCTCCGCATCTGGAGATCCAGTTTGCGATATCGCGGTGGACAGGATTCGTCCCAGAAAATGTCGAGTAAAGCTTGTCGTTTCTGGTTCAGCAAACAATGAAAGTAAGCTAAGATGATCGCTTTTGGCTCTACATCCCGATCTGGTAGCCCACGTAGGGCGGCTCGCGCTGCTGCGTCGGCATCCTCGTTTCTCTCGGTCCTTGAATGTCCCGGCACCCATTTCACCTGCACTGCTAATTGTGCCTCTTGTATAAGCGACCGGAATGCGCGGACATCTTTAATGCTTGAGGATGTGTTTCCTGTCAAGACTACATATCTAGCCTGCTGGCTATCCATAATCATATTTACTTGTTGTGGCCTCCCCCCTGGCCTCCAACGTTCGGCTTCCAAGATCCATAGCGCCACCTCTAGAGGCTTCCTCGCCCCAACTCTCTCCGCGTCCAGAACCTCTCGCCCGTGGATAAAGTCACTTTCCCTTAAGAGAGTCATTCCTCCCCTTTTTAGGATAAACACATATGCAGAGTGCCCGTGTTCATCCGATTATCCATCCGGGTAGGCGCAGTTTTTCGATCCAACGTTTGCTAGCTTCGAGATCTGTCTCTTTTGTGCTAAGCTTCACAAGGTTTATCGGCCCGGGTGAGGGTGCAGCTGGCTCGACTTCGGGAAGTTCTCGGTATGCCCGCTGGAGACGAGACATCTGGGGCTCCGGGCCGAGCGGATTTCTTGTTCTTCTTGACCCTTTTTATTCCGTCGTTAGGACAGATCGCAGCGCGACTTCTCAGCGGACGTCGACCGCCAAGTGTGTTTAGTCTAGCGGCGAGTCGAAGTCGGTTCCCCTCAAGGATGTACTTCGATGGTGGAATCACTCTTTCTTGGTGTGCCACTACATTCGGTGTTGTCCGTACTACCAGGAGTGCGGCTCTTAGCCCCATTAAGATGGCCTTATCTATCATCTCGCAGATGCCGGTGATTTGGGGCGTGACTGTTCTTCTTATAGGCGGACGACTCAAGCCAGGCCACCATACTTCTGATCTGAAGGTGGCGACAGGAACGATGCATGTGTCTACCGCTCTCACCAACGCTTTGGGCGCAGCTCCACGATATGTCGAGTTAAAGCGGCGCATATGCTGGGCTGCTTTGAGCGCCTTTTCGCACCATGTTGTGACGTGGTGTTTGAAGTTGAGACGGGAGTCTAAATTTACTCCCAGCCAGCGAATGTGCTCAGCTGGTTCAATTAGCGTGCCGTTAACCCGGACGCCCACTACTGTCTCGCGACTTCTGCCAGGGAATTGGATGACCTCCGACTTGGCGGTGGTGGAGCCAAACCCAAGGATTCCAACGTTATCAGCGTAGCTAAACCTCAGATTAGCGTTTTCACTGCGCATCTGCTCTGTCATGTATAAAAGGAAGAGGTGAGGTGATATTGGTGATCCTTAAGGAGCCCTGCATGTCAACTCCCTCTTGGTGGTGACTCTCGCATTGTATCGGACTTGTACCCTTCGGTTAGCCAGAAAAGAGCATGTCTAACGCAGAATCGGATCTGGCCACCCTTATGATTGCATCCTCTTCACCAGGCGGCTATGGAGTACTGCATCAAATGCACCTCGAACGTCTAGGGTCACAAACGTCGCAGCCCATCCTTGGAAGCTAGCCACTTCTACATCGTGGACAACGCAGGAAACGAGGTCCGTTGCGGAACGTTTGGGAAGTGCGCCAAATTGTTGGTGGTCGACCACGTCATAGGTAACTGCCAAATGCGCCATACATTTGGCTAGAAGTCTTTCTGACCCTTTGCTTAAGCATGATAGTAGGGAAATAGGCCTCCAGCCTTTCACTGTCGTAGGGTCTCGGTTTAGTTTCGGAAGCAGTACCACTTCCACCAGCCTGAAACAGGTTGGGTGTGTACCTAGCTGCATGCATGTCCTAAAGAGTTGTATGACATGTGGGCCGATCGTCTTCTAGCACGCTTCGAGTAACTCGACTGAGACTCCATCTGCTCCAGGTGCTATGTTTCTACAGCCAATGGTGTATTTGCGGACATCCTCCTCTGAAATGTGGTTTTCCCATGAAATCCGATTATCCCTGGCTGTGGTACATGGCGGGAGATCGTCTGTTTCGTGGTGACGTGCGAGAAGAGCATCGCGGAGGATTGTTGCTCGCTCAGCCGGATTCGTAATAAGGGATCCTTCGTGAATGAGTGGTGGGGGAATTTTGGCCTGCCGGGGGCTGGCTGAACGCATCAGCTTAAAAATATCTGCCGCTATAGTCATTGCTTCGATTTGTTGAGTGCAATGCTCTTTTTTGGCTGCTAAGATCGTCTCTCGTAGCTTCTGCACGCAGGCGGCGCGTAGGTTGGATGATATCGCTTCTCCGTACTCAATGCGTGCTATTTTACACTTGGAAGTCCACCAAGGGGCAGATTTTCCACGGCCTTTTCCGACTTGGACTCCTGTTGCCTGGGTACCGTTTGAAAGTTGCATGCAGAGGTCCTGGGCGTATGCTTCCACTTTCTATATAGTGTCCAGAGTGGGGGCGGATGGACTCATCTTGCAATAGCCCGAGCAAAATTTGGCAGATTCCCTCGTGGAACTCTACCCTCCGACAGTTCGGTGTCCATGGTAGCGGCTGCTATCGGTACTTGGCCTCGGATCGGGAGGTGGTCACTGGTTACGCACTCGCTTCGGTCCACCCACGCCACAGTGTCGCTGATGTCAGTCCACACGAGATCCAGTATATTCCCTCGTCGCTGTGTTGGTTCGTCGATCATGAGACAAGACAGGTTGCGTCTTTCAGCCCACTTCTCGATTTCTTCGTCTTCTTCATGTTTGTTAGAAGCCCCTGGCTGCCAGGCCTCGTGAACGGCGTGAAAATCCCCTGCAGCGACCAATTTTGAGGCTGGAGTCCAGTTGACAATCGGTAGGTAGGCAATAGAGTCCCTGGGTGCCTTGTATACGTTGAAGAAGGAGATTCTGTTGACCACCACCCAGCAGTAGTCTCCCGTTGGCGTAGCGCACGGGAATACCTGAGTCGCTGATACCACCTGTTAGACGAATTGAGACTTTGATGAATTATGCAGAAAGATGATGGATCAAATGCCCCTCCTTAGGGATTTATCTAGATCTTAAATACAGATTATCTTCCCTTCCCTTACTGGCAATGATTCTAGAAACTCCATAATCCTGTCTACTCGCCATCTTGATACAACCAGAAATCATGTAATGTAGTATTGTAAGGAAATTATGATGAGCGCCTAAGCAACAAACGAAAGAACAGGCGTCATTGCTGGTAGTGTAACAGGATAAGTAATGAAAAGAAGATGAAATGAGTGTATAGGTGCGTAATGATACTGTATGATTCGAAAGTACATTAGCGCGCGCTTGGTCCCAAGTTTGGACCCTTGCATGAGTAAACTTCGCGTATAATGCCCTGTCGGTGTTACATGCATGTCATAACCAGGGCGACAACACGTTTGTAGTTCGACACCACCCTATCGCTTTTCTTTGTATAGATCACCGCCCTCAGTCTTACATCCACGCCACCGTACGGGGTGTGGTACATGTATCTCGGGTGTGACTTAGTTGACTTTTTTCTTTTGTTCTGGCATGGTTACTGGATGACAACGAAATCGGCGCCAAGCTCGTAAACTCGGAAGTGCGCAATTTCGTGTGTTGATTCTCCCCTACCTAAATTAGTTGACATAAAACTGAGAGTAGGAGGGAGACGTGAAAGGGCCTGTGGGGCGCCCTTCATAAGTTGTGTTTTGGGTTGGTATCTATGACCATAGCCTCGCTCGAGAGAACCTCAATCTGTTATGAGACTTGGCAGCGGGTTGGGAAAGTTAACTCTGCCCTGCAGATGCTATGGAGATAGCATCTGCGTGTCTTACGGCTGCTTTAATTCTAGCTACCGCAGCAAATTCGCGTTGTGTCAGGCGCCGTTCCGGGAGGCGCAGGTCTGGCAAGAGAAATCGGGGAGCCGAGAGCAGGAGGTGACAGTAGTCACAGGAGCGTAGAGGTCAGATGAAGAAGGTAGATCGGGAGGTCTACTTGGAGGTCTGACAGATATCGACGGAAAACAAAGCGTGAGGATTTTCTAGCATCTAAAGAGAGATACTTATATAAATGTAAAGAAAACATTAAGCGAGATTAAAAGAAAGGTAAACAGCAACAACCAGTAAGCCTCAGGCATTAAACTCCTACGATCCAATCGTCTTAAAGTCCCGAATCATGACACGTTGGCTTTGTTTTCTGATGAACAGAAGCTGCTCCTTTGTGGCCGGACCGGACCCGGTTGGGCGAGCCAGACAGTCTCGGCTGTCAGATCGGTGTGGGCCCCCAAAGCTATGCCATCTAGTGTGCACTTTGCACTCGCAAGAAGAGTGCACGGTGGAGGAGCAATACCAACAGGCAGGGGCACGAGAGCATCTACGGGTGTCGTGAAATTGGAGGCAACATTTGCACTGCTGCACGGTTTGTCGAGATTGATGTTGCACTGCGATTCCAGAGTGGTCGAATCATTGGAATCCTGGTCGTGGAGCGGACGTTCTTTCGAATAGGGCCAGCCATGACTAGTAGGGGGCTCCTACTTTACTTTTTCCGTGTGGACGAACCTTGACCAGAACTGTATTAGTTACTCTTGCGATTTCATTTATAACCATCTCTTCCGTGATATGAACCCTAATAAGAAGGGATATTATGGCCACTGAAACTGTGGAAAGTCGGAATACGACCAGGTCAGATACTTTTTCCAGCTTGGCTCTAATGGGAGCGAAAGAGTCAGCCAAATCTATCAAGACTTGACGAGTTTCTTCATCCTTTGCTCTGAGCGCAAAGCCAGTTGGGACACGATAAACGTGCTTGATTGTAGTTGGCGGGAGGCTGAAGAGTTGCCCTACAGCTTCTCGAACGCCAGCCGGAGAGAGTTTGCATCAGTCATGGTCTTTTCCGAGTTGGAGGAAGAGCCTCTCGTCCTGCGTGGGGGGAGCTGCTAGTTTTGCCGTTGTTTGGAGCGTATTTATCTGTTTGAGTGGCGTGCGACCAACATTTACCGGTGCGGTGGGTTGTTTTTGACCTCTACTGGTGACTGTGGCCCAAGTCGCTTCGGCCACAGGCTTTGGAACCACTGGATTGACTACCTGCGTGGGGAGTCTGCTCGTTAGGCCAACTGCGGGGCTTTCTCGGGGGATGGCGTCAGCTAAGCGAGGGGTAGGATTGGTGGGGATGATCCTGGTCCCGTAGCCAAAAATTGAGCTATTGCTGCTCGGATACAGGCTCTCATAGAGTTAATGTATTGTTCATTCTGACCAGTGATCAGAGGTGAGAGGGCAGTTTCTGCACCGGTGGTAGCAACAGAGCACAAAAAGAAACTAGCGGCATATTGTTCCTGACGACGCTCTTCAGCTTTCATCACTGCTCTTAGTTCTGAGGAGGGTTGGGTGCCACTAGTGGCATGGCGAGACTTTGGGGTCACCCTCTTTCCGTCCGATGTGAAGTCTTAGGGTATTTTGGTACTTGTGGAGGGGTTTGTCACTCCTGCTGCGTTTTCATTGGTATTTCTAGGCCCTTGTAAGGACCCGTTTGTAGCTGGCCGCCTTGGTGCTGGCACAGCAATTCTTCTTTCTAAGCTTCCAGCAACTTTGGCCGTCCTCTTGCTTGCTAAAGTCTTTTCTCTCACTAGACTTTTATCTGCTGGGACTTGTTCTTCATCTCCTTTGGTGGAGGCAGCCCATTTTGAGTCGGATAGAACCTTTTGTATGAAGGCATCAATGACACAATCTTGCATTTCTGTGTCCTGAGATCCTTTCTCGGATTCTTCGATCTTTTTACGGATGTCGATTTCCATCTTATCATGGTTAATCATGTTTTCTGTTATCCCACTAGCCTTCAGGTGGTTTCTTATAATCCTGTGGGCTTTGCCAATTGTTACTTTGTGACGCGCTACACGCGACACCTTTGTCGGTCCCGGTGCCATTTCTAAACATGGGCGGTACCGCACGATATCGAGTAAGTGTTAGATGAAGTATGAATCAAGGGATTGGAAGGGCTTGGGGTAAGTTCTCATCGATTTCGAGGGGATTTTTATGTGTCTGCCGACACGAGTCTCAAAAACATGTATCCTGATTCGGCTCTGTTTCTTGCTCTTACTCAGGCTCGCCCATCAGAGTACAAAGCCACCACGGATGGCCGGAGTTGAAAATAGTCCTCAGCGGGAGGAAAACCCTCATGCTGCAGTCGACAGGCAGGACTGGAGCAGGTCTTTCCCCTCACCATCGTCGGTCGGCTTGCTGTCGCTGAAGCGATAGATATAGATTCTGAAGCAAATCCCAATCCAGAAACCAAAGAACATCATTCTCAACTCATGGTCTAACGTGGCGCCGGGCATCACGAAGCCGGAAATGTCCAAGCGCCAACGGGTGAGAACTAGTCAATGACAATGTGTCCGTCTGGACTACCGGAAATTGAATACACCACTACCGAAAGAAGGTATGAAGAAGCTTGCCACGGATGCATCTATTCCTTCTTTATACCCTGCGCTTCTTCCTAGTCTAACTTAGTATGGATGAATCAAATTGATGGCGGGGCTCCTCCCGCGGATAATTAGCAGGCAGAGAGGCGGAAAGAGCTAGTTCTAATATACGGGACGACAGGATCGCAGAAACATACAGTGGCCTGTATAAAGACTTATACATGTACACCTACCTAATTTTCATTCTTTTGACCCTTCAACTAGTAAAATTGCTGAAATCTAATTCATATTACGTGTCATGAATCTTGTAGACGCGTAGACATTACCGCAAACAAGACTTTTCATGCATGATCAAATTTGCGGGGCGAAGATCACAAAAAGTGTGTCGGGGGATGAAGGATTCTTGAGGACCAAATTCTATCGATGAGAAAGTGTCCACCCAATCACCCACATGACTTAAAATCCTCATCTTGGAGGATTATCTCCTGCCTGAAAGTACAACGGAAACATTTTAGCCCTTGGTATACCCTCCACAATGGCATCGGAGAGGACAGCCACTCTGTCCGGCATGGATGCTAGTCGATCCTTACCGGTGTCGACAGCACTAGGTCCCCAGACTTCGCAAAGCTGGGCCATGAGCCTGTCACCATTTCTCGGGTGCGCAGCACGGCGGTGACGTGGTCCGTAGACCGCCGATGTACAGATCTGGTGTGTGTGGCGGCCGAGACCGAACTGCGTGGGTGTGAGTCTCCTCAGACGCGTGCGTGGTCGAGCGGGCAGGAGCAGTGTGCGTGGGATCACGGTCACGGTGACCGATCCCGCGGTCATCTAGGTCGGGCCGCACCGTCGTTTCCCCCCGAGCGCGTGCCTGGATCGCGTGATCTGTGGCCGCATGCATGATGGCTGTCGTTCGGCAGATGGTATCGATGCCGCTCCAGCTCGTCCACCCTCACCCCATCATACTTTCGCCACCATGCTTGACTGTGGGGGAATCGCATGAGGCTGACACCCTGATCCACATTGCTGTTCCGAAAATACCACCCATGCCCCGTCTTGAACCGTCCAGTTTCTATGCTCTCCGACCCAATGAAGTCGACGATGTCTCATTCGGCTTCTGAGGTTGAGAAACAGCCATGAAACCACGTCGCCGAAGGGATCCAACAAGATGTGATGCCAATACTTTCATTTTTGTACCCAATTCGAGATCCTTCCCCGAAGAGACCGCCGTGCCAGGATTAGCGTTGAAGATCTTTTTTGCCAGAGATCTTTCTGTGCGATCATCTACCAGTCTTGGGTGACCTGGACTTCGCAAGTTTTAAATGATTTCCCCGTTCGTTGTACCGTTCACAAATGCTCTGTACAGTTGATCTCGCCCATCCGAGGTGACGTGCAATAGCACCCAGGAATAAACCAACTTCCCTCACAGATGTTATTTTTGGCCGTGTTTGCGGCATCTCATCAATCCAAGGAATAAAGAAATCCAAGATAATTGTGACTATCAATCTAATGCAGTCCTAAAGTACTCCCCAACACTCTATAGTTTTACCCCAAAAAGTTGGATGCATCGTGAGGCAATTTTTAACGTCGTGTCTACGAGCTTATAAGCTTCATGACAAGCAACTCAGAGTAAATTCTAGCCATTTTGCTGGTTGTAAGGTCAAATAAGTGAAAATTTGGCGGGTGGACGAATCTTTCTGCGGGTTACTGTACATGACCCCCTCTCTTTAGAAAATCTTGACCCCAAGCGTCAAAATCAGGAAGTCGTGAATGTAAGAGATGATTAAAGGTGAATTGTGTGATTGATGTGTCTTGATCTGTAGCCGGGCGATGAGGAAAAAATAATTTTGCAAGTCGATGTCCCGCACGAAGAGCGAGGCGCCGAGGAAAACTTCAACAGAAGTTGTAGGCCGTGGGGATATCGAGACCAGAGGACGAATATCGGGGCGGTCGAGATTCCAAAACTAATCCGAACGACAGATAGCGAAACCCACCAGTCTCAGCATATTGAGAGTGAACTACTTTAGTCTGCGAACAGAAAAGAAGAAAGCCTGACGCGAAATGAGACGTTACTGGCACCAAGGGCTGGCTACACCTCAGGCATCCAGTCAGTCCGGGTAATCCTAACTTTACCCTTCTCTATCTTAAGAGTGTAAGCTCCTGCAAACGTAGGCCTATCGGGTATTCTTGAACTCGTTCTAGACAACCGTCCAAGTGTTCGGATGGCTCCCATGTAGTGTCGTTGTGATCTTTCCAGCGCACCAAAAATCAGACTTTTCCATGATGGATTCCCGTGTCTAGAATTGCTTCTACTTCGCGTACCGCATCTTCTGAAGGAGGTTTTCGATTATTGTTGCTACTATAAGCGCTACCCGGCGTGCCTTACTGTAACATGTGATGAAAATTCTCTTGCCTATACCTGTGCCGCTGTCCCATGCAACAATTAATTCTAGCCATTTCCGGTATACCGTTCTAAGGGGGGCCAAGACCGACTGAACAAGAGGCTGAAGGTGGTGAGATTTACGAGAGATGGTGGGAAAAGTAAGTTGACATCATTCTAGAAGCAAGTGTCCATAAATTCAGTCATCTTGTGGCTTCCATGGTCATCTAAGATCAGCAATCTCTTCGACCGAGGACCACCTGGTGTAGTCAAGGGTCAAAACACTTCTTTTAGCGAAGCAAAAGCAGTGGAGTTTGTAACCCACTCGTTCTCGATTGCCGTAAACTTCCACGAGTTGTAGGAAGCCAATTCCAGGAGAGACCACTGCTGCTGCTGCTGCACATTCTCACCCTCGTATATTACGAGCGGAGGAAGCGCTTTTCTAGATTCTGAGAAACACACAATAACAGACGTCTTTCTGAGATCAAGTACATGTATTTGCTGCCTTGATCGCGTTCGAAAGTTGATCAAAGAGTGTACTAGTAGAAGCCAAATCGTGGGGATTACCAATCTGAAATACCACTCTCGAGGTGATTGCTTCAGTCCGTAGATACATCGACTAAGGCGAGCCACATAGTTATCTATTGTGAGAATATAATTCCATCCTTGACAATATCACGCGCTTCTTGCACAAGTGGGTGTTGGAAGCCAAGAAGTGACGTTGAAATATAAGTGTCAAGGTCAGAGAAGCGAAGAACAGTGGCGTTATACTTGTTTATTTACCTACCACATGTATTGTGGAGCGTCTAAGAACAGGATTTAGGTGTAATCTATATATAACCCCCTCTGCACGTTTAGGAAGGAAAAAGAGAAATAAGATCTTTTTTCTGGACTGGCTACACTTTTTCAATAAACATCTTTCAACATCGATCAGTATCAAGTATCCTTCCAAAAGCACACATATTTTTCTGACAACCCGCGACCCCTCCCGAACCTGTTATCCGCCGCTGCCGTTGGTCCTTGTCCATGTCGACAGCCACAGGTTAAGACCAGAGTCACGTCCTCACCGTCATGTCTATTCCACAACAAGCCACTGGTTAATCATACGATCAAAAATTGATCCTGGATCAATCCGGTAATCTCACGTATATTGACGAATCTAAAAATCATTGTTAGGTCTGAAAATATGATTATAGCACGTACGCCTTGCACGGACCCGACTCGGCCCAAGTCTCTATGAAACCAACCAACCAACCAACCAACCAACCTGCCAATCCCTCCACCTCTACCTCCCAGCTCCCCGAAAAGTTTATATTTACAAGGCAGAGCAATCATGGCTGACCCTTCTCCGCCATACAACCGACATGTAATTTACATCGACGCATCGGAACGCCGAGCACCAGAAAACAAACACCCCAAACGCCTGGTTCTTAACGCAAGTGACTTCCATCACTTCCACGCTTGCACCAACTCTCGCGGGAGCAGTGGTGCCTAACATTATACATGAATTTACTACAGTGCCAGGATGAAAACTCCAGCTTTCACCACACAGCGGCATCGTGATCAAACCTTCCTAGCTCTTTTCCAGCGTCCTCGACATCTTTCTTAGCCTTCATGCGCATGTAGAAGATGGGACAGTCTTTACTCGAACAGATGACTTCACAGTGTAGGCTGCCTTGGCACCTCTGACATTGCGTCCAGAGCTTGCTAAAATTCACTTCCAGGTCCGAGACCTTCCTGAGTGTTTTATGGTATAGCTCACTGACCCGTGGTGCACAGTTCGAGCATACAGCTCCTTCGGCCTCTTCATTCCCCACGAGAGGCTTTTTACAGCCCATGCAGGTAAAAGTTTTCTTAGCGAATTTCATCAGTCCCCCGATTGAGGGAGCAGCGACCGAAATAGACCGAGTATGATCGCCGGAGAGAAGACTGTTAGCTTTTTTTTCGCCGAGAATGGGCTCGAAGATTCTTCCCAGGGGCTTTGCTAGTTGATTATCGAGATAGTACTTGGTATCGATCGGAATGTTATTTTCCAGCACAAAAAGTGGATCCTCGGAGCGTTCAAAGTTCTTCGCACCGGTGGTACCTTTGACAATCACATACGCCACACGATCGCCAAGGGTAGGTGCTGAGCCAGCGTCACGTTTCCTCATTCGTTCCGCAAGCTCCACATGTGCTTGTTTAGCGGTATAGTCAGCCTTGGCTAATGCCTTCGTGATCACTAGTTTTGACATGTCAATTTTATTTTGGAGGAGATCAGATATAGTATTTTTGACGTAGCTAGACAAAGTCAGAAATGGTAGTAAGTCATGCGAAGGAGGTACATACTCTTGAGCGCCTTGAACGTCTTGATCGATCAAGATCATGTGCAATACTGTCTCTATAACAGTTTGTACTAATCGACAGTTGTCCCTGCGAACCGTTTCAATTCCTTTAGTATCCATCTTGTCGTATTTTTCAGGATTAGTCCAGTAAAGACCAGCATAACGCTTCTTGTTGATAAGAAGATAGGGAAAGTAGACTTTCTCAAATTCAAGTTTGATTGGTTTCATGAATTTGGATGACACGTACTGAGCAGCCTCTTCACCTAGCTTCATAGCCGTAGGCAGATCTTTGACACCAAATTTAACCATAACAGAGTCAGTATCACCGTAAATGACTTGAGCATCGTAAGTGTATCCATTCGCGATCGTATACTTTTTCTCGACCTCTTCTTTCGTCCTCTCGATCATCTGGCGTCCATAGCTCGTTGTACTACTGGCAATAGCAAGACAAGGTAATTTTCCCACCGTTGCTCCGGTAAGTCCATAAACACTGTTGGCACTGACTTTCAAAGCCAGCTGACGACCATTGAGCACAGCTTTTTTAAAGGGGTCAGTTTCAATTGCAAGTTCTCGCTTAGCCTGTTTACGAGCAGAAAGTAATTCTTCGAGAATCTGAGAAAGGAGTCCTTTTCTCTGCTTCGTTGTACAGAACATATCTCCGTTTGGAGTAATAATATAGTCTTCATCTTTGACTAAATTCAGTTTCTCGATAGCCAACTTGTTAAGGAGGGTCGTGTAACAGAGATTATGTGCCTGGATTATACTTGGATATAGGGATGCGAAATCAAGAGTTGCGATAGGAACATCATAGTAGCCTCTAGTGGGTTCAATAACAGTGGCGCCTTCATACTGTTCATCACTTGCATCTGTTCGAATATTGGGGATGACAAGCTTTTCTTCGAGTGCTTTACGGAACAATTGGCTTACGAACTTAACTTGTTGACCTCGCGATAAGAGGTAGTTAAAGGGCACACCCGTAACCCTTGCCATTTCAGTGTAATTTTCGAGGCAAGAAAGCTTGTCTAATAATCTTTGTGGTAAATACGCATCTTTAAGGCAGTATACTGCTAGTCTTCGCCGCGATTCGGGAGTTCCATTGAAAAGTTCCGTGATCATAGTATGATGTACATCTTCCTTTTGCTCGTTTAAGAAGTGCGCACTAACAGAGTTGAGCGTATAACTTCGGAGCTGGTGGTCTCGTTGAACTAGTTGAAGTAAGTCTAACTGTAGCCGTCCGTTTGTATTTGTTGCTTTGGTGTCTCTATTTCCCATCTGCTTGCTTGAGAAATTAGTATCCTTCGATACTGATTTTACACCTTGTAGTCGTGTCCAGTGGTCGAATCCAGGGACCACAAGATGCCTTGCGCGATCTAAGAGGTATGGAAAATCGAAATTGCTAATATTGTAGCCTATGATCAAATCTGGATCAACTTCCTCTAAGAAATCTCTCCACTTCATTAACATTTTTTCTTCTCTTTCGAATTCAAAAATTTGAGTATTAACAATTGAGCTCGTGGTATCAAGGCAAAATACATTCCGAACGAACGGTTTTTTCTCTCCATATCGAGTGACAATGTTTGCAATTTGAATCACAGGGTCTTGATTCGGCTCGGGAAAAACACCTTTGCGACCAGCACATTCAATGTCGAAGGAGAGAATTCGAAGCGGAGCCATCTTAGCCCACACTCCTTCTGGCTTGTGTGCAATAAGATGTCGATACGAAACTACAGCTTCAATCTGACAGTTTGACTGTCGCTGGCGTTGTGGGATCATTTTATATGACTTTGCAGGAACTTCTACCCATGACATACCTAAGATCTATGAAGTATAAATAACTTTGTTTTCCAATGGAAAGATAACTACTAACCTTACAATCAATCATGAAACGAAGCACATATTGGATCACATCGAAAGTTAGTACCTGACTGTCCTCAGCTCTCCACATTCCCTCGTAATTCGCGTACCCTTTCTCTAGTGCAGACCGAACTTTGCTGATAAACTTCGGATTTGTGACAGTTATCTTCAGATATGGATTCTGTTGATTTCCCTGAAAACCATATAAATTTTCTCGGAGAACCATCTGAACTGAGTGAATGGATTCTGGGCCTCGCTCTTTGGTATTTGGGCGGTACTCAGCGCTTGCAATATGCTCCAAATAACGTTTGTATGGGTCGCAATGATGTGGTTGGAATGAAGCTGGTGCAGCAATGTAAAGATAGTGCATGAAATCAGTAACGTGGAGCATCACGGAGTGACCAGCCTATGAGATAAATCTCCGAGTCAGAAGAGTTTCGTTGTCAGAAGGATAATAAAACTTGCCTCAGTGACACCAAATAGTTTGACAGTGGGAGTATTAAAACTTAGAGATCCTTCTTCACATTCGATCTGCTGAAAGCATAGATTATTGGTGCTTGGATTAAAATCTCCGAGTCCTGGCCTGGACCATTCTTGATCTTTTTCTGAATTGGTCTTCTTTAGACCAGCTATGTCTTGCGACATTTTTTCCAAAACCTCGGTTTCAAACTGGCTAGGTTGAATCTGACTGGATTTCTTCTTAAACACATTCTGAGCGCTGCTGGGACTCGATTCTGGGGAATAGGGCTCTAATTTCCGTTTTTTTGTTGCTACCAGCGTAGATGGGCACTCTTTACGCTTTTTTTCAGGTTCACCGAGGATTCTTTTCTGTGGTCTTCTTAATAACTGAGCCATCTTGGTAGGAGTGAGTGAGGTAGATTACTATCGTAGGATTATCTGTTTCATGTTATTGCACGCGGTTGGAAGGGCAATAACGCGATCATTAACGTTCGCGGCACGCGTTGTAAACCAAATATATTGTCGTGATGTAAAACCGAGCTAATTTAGCACGACATGTAAACAACTCTCCATATCTCCCCACGAGACTTACTATGGAATCAGCACATGCGTCTCAGACCATTTATCAGACACACACATGAACCTTTAATCCTTCCTTTAACCAACCTTAGCCTTCAATCACAGTCTGCTAAGTTAATGACTTTGCAGCCTTTCAACTCGTAGCTAGTGAACCAGTCAAGCGGACAATTTCTTCAAAATGGCCACTATCTATTTCGCGTGTAAATAAATGTGCTCGTTGTTTCTATGGGTGGCTGGATACCCTCTGATAGTCTAGAAGAGTCTCCCATGCTTTACCAGTGATTAATTATGTTTATTGATACCCCTAATCAGCCAATTTCCCTCTGCTTCAAAGCAGAGTTGCCGAAGGCCCTGATAGTTGAGATTCTGTACCAAAGTCAAAAGAAATTTAACAACTTCATCGCTACCTTATGAGATATTATGGTTGGTTCAGCCTCCGACAGTTAGTATAATTTTTCAGCGAAAGGCCATACTTGAGAGGCGCTTTTCTAGAAACTTGTGACATCTATTGAACGCTGCTTCTTATCATCCTCAGCATCTTGCCTCTGCCCAATTTTTTCGCCAGGAAAGTGCTGTCGTTTAACCGATTTAGAGGTATTTAAGCTACTTCTTATGCTTCCTGTCCGGTCCGTACCGTTTAGCTTCCTTAACAGCCAACATCATTTTTGACTGCTCTTGTCACCCCACCGCCGATGCCACTTCCTTCAACATCAGTCTTTTCATAGAATGGAATGGAATGGCCATGGACCTTGAAGCTGTCTCTCGACGGAGGGAGTAGACGCCCGATTAACTTAAGGGCTAAAGGACGCTGGCACAACCCTTAATCGTTTTATATGGTGCAATAGGTCAGACTACTCGGCAAAAAAAGCCCTCTAGCTTCACTTTTTATTAATGCAGAGGTATAAGTATGTATTTGTGTTTCCAAAGGGGATAAATATTTAAGTCGCTTATGGCTGATTAGACAGGGGTACAAAATCTTAAGTGATCAGGAAATCGGCTCGGCTTTGAAGTAGACAGCCAGCAAATTGCGACTAACTCTCCCTTCATGATCATTTGTTACCAAGGAATATTTTGTAGAATCTCCCCGCAAACTTAATCAACGTCAGTTTCGTGAGTCGGTAATTTACTTTCATCGATAAGCAGTTGCTCTCTCCTGTTTCATTGCGCGAAGTTACCGTCGGCCAAATTGGCCCCAAGTTTTAAATAAATATGCTCGCAGGTGCACAGCTAGTTAAAAGAACAATCCTCATACCCAGTACCTAGTCTTCTTGTACCGACCCCAGAAGATTCTTCCAGGTGTAACATCTTTTCTTGTATCCCTTGTAAGTCCTAAAAGAATCATAGATGGCAAAATTGGACGCACAAGCATTTGAGGTCCGAAGTTGCTAGTGGTCAGTTTTCTCTCCATGCTCGAAAGCTTCCAATATCTAGAGGCTGAAGACGATACATATACGTGACATGTGATGACAGTTCGATAAGCTAAACACGAGTAAGTTTGGTAACTTACTCGGTGAATCTTTGTTCAAGATGAGAGACATGGCCATCGAGGATGAGAATGTGCCAGTCGATAAAGCGAGCAAGTGCTAAAGCCAGGCGAGACTGACGTCATTATATGTGCGTTTGGCACATAGTGAAGCATCGACACCACAGCATTTAATGAGGGTGCTAATGATCGTGCCATTCGCTCAGTCCGTCGGACGAAGCAGACGACTCGACCGTCTTTTCGATGATACGCCACCTCGAAATTTTCATCGTTCAGACATGCACGATGCATCAGCTGGTCACAAACACGCACGCTGAACTCCTCTCACCGCTTCCGATATCTTATCTGGGATGGGTTCGACTTAGACGCCGCAGGATCTTGCACTCTGCTCTATCCCGGTCAAGAATAAGTATTATCTCATCGTATCTCGGTGATTTCGGATCCGCGTGATTCTTCACACGAAGCAAGATTGCGCTGGTATCTCTTCCAACATGCATATCCCTGCCCTCCGACTAATGCTCGGTTTCTATGTGTCGATAAGGTCTCACATGAGATGGCGTCCACAATTTCTCTTGCGAAGTTAATCTGAGTCATCGCCGTTGGTCTTATGGTTTAGCTTCGTCTGCTCGTTCTATCGCTTTGGTTTATAACAGCCACCTGACCTCTTCACAGCAAAGTATTCTACATTACTGAATCTTGTTCGAGACTTTGAATCAGGATGACGATAATTGACGTTTAAATGTTATTTCTTTGTGTGGGAGAAGATACGAATAGGACTACAGGAATGATCAGCCTCTATATTATATCTATCAAAAAGATAAAGAAAATTTCAAGCAGAATGCAGAGTTCAGGATATGAATTCCGAGCCACATATATTAAACACTAAGTTATTGTCTCTTTTTTTGCTTTATTTAATTTTTACTGTTACAAGATTAATCCTCAGCACATTAGGATCCATTGTGGTGCAGGCAAGCTGAGCCGTATAGAGCCTGTTCTGAACTGAGACTGATGGCTTGATTCCCATCAAATGATTGCTAACTTATACAAGGATCTCACCTTCAACTAAATTTTGTTGCTTTGCACTTTTGTGGGCGCCCATCAAAGCAAGCTAATATTTTTGTCGGGGAGACAACGGCTGAACAACGACCGACTCGAGCACCTTTTGTAAGAGGTACTTTATCACCAGGATGATAAGCAGAGAAATTCGATGGCTTGCTCAGGTTTTAGTTCTCTCTTTGGGTAAAAGATCGGTATGGCGTGGGTACAGCCGGCATGGGAGGGACGTCTTGACCTCTTAAAGTAGATTCTTCTATCCGACTACTTTGTTGAACGACCCATGAGTTGACTGTCCGAAATCGAGGTGCAGTTTCAACAGAAGCAGAACTATAGATTGTGTCCCGTGGTTGTGAAGGGACCCAAGAAAATCTCGATTGATCATTTAGTGGTGGTAAATAACCTTGCTCTGTTGAAACGCTGATGCCAGCGCCAGCAATCACGGGTTCTGGAATTTGAAGTCCATCCCCAAAACCAGATGACAATGAAGAGAGAGCGCTTAAACGATTAGCCTCTATCAGGTTTTTATTGTATATATTTGATGTTTGGCGCGAGTCGTATGATCCTTGGTTCTCTGGGTTGCTATAGTTTGAGGATGAATAATGAGTATTTGTATTCCCTGATAAGTTGTATAAGGAGGGTTGTCGACCATAATGATCGATCTGAGGAAAACTATTGTACAAATCTCGATCCACTGGAACGTTCATTTGACGAGAAGCGGTAGAGTTATCGGATGTCATGATGTTAGAAGATACATTATCTTGCCTCTGAGATATTGGAGGTGTAAAGCTTGGGGGGGTCTCAGGACTTAGTATCGGGTATCTCGCAGGGTCGACTTTTTCATCTACTGGTCTTGTGTGGTAAGCTCCACCTATCGAAGCTTGGGAGTACTGCGGGGGTGGTTTAGAGTATTCCATATCCTCATCTGTACCTCTATTCAATCCAAGCCACTCACGCTGTCCGCCTCTTTTCAGTTGGCGTCCAAAGAGTACATGAAGACCATTATCCCCCCTCATTGCGAAATAAAAGTAAGTAGCGGCGAGTAATATAATAAAAGCGCCTGACCCAAGTTAGTTTTAGTTGAAGCCAACTTCAAAAGGCATACCGATAGATCCAAGAGCGACTAGAATGTGTTCGGCCGTGGGGGAAAGACCACCTTGATCATGATGAATCTGCGTTGATATAGGAAGGGATGTCGCCTGTATTGGGCCTAACATTTCTGTCTGTGGGACCAAAACCGTTTGAGTAGATAGAGCCACCAAGCTAGCAGAATCAGTAGCCTTCGAAAGTAGAGCTGTCTCCGAATTGATCTCTTTTCGAGGCTCATCGGGGGATGGGGCCGGAGGAGCTGGAGAATGGGATAATAAAGGAATCGGAGGGGCAAGAGGCTGATTGAATCCGGTCATGACTGGCATATCTTTGCTGAGAGTCGAAGTAGTCGAGTTGAAGCAAAACTATAACATGTTAGGACGCTATACCATAGTTTACATTTACCCAGTATTTACAGTGGATGTGGAAGTCGGCATAGATAAAGTAGTTTCTGTGAAGTATGTTTGCAATAAATTCGATGGACTAGGTTCTGGCGTTGCCTGTGGCGTCAGTTTGGGTGCCATTTCTGTCGATGGTTTTGGATCTATCTCTGGAGTCGAGGTGGCAGGTATTAGTGTTGCAGGCTGCTGTGAGAGCTCCAGTCTCTCAGGTGCCGGGTCTTTGTGCTGATTATACTGGTCATCCTTACTAGGGGCTTTAATTTTGTCATCTTTGTCATTCTTCTCATCATGATCTTCTTCTTCGTCATCAGTATCGGTATCCTCTTCCTCCACTTCGTCATCGTCATCGTCCCAGACCTTTCGAAACAGTTGCCGCCTTTCCGGCGCCATTTTGATTGTTCTCTGTTCTAGAGACACAGTTTTCGTGTTTATTCGCAACGCATGATAGATTGGTCATAGAATTTGCCACGACTATTGTGAGGAATGACATGTACCGGCGTGCTCTAGGGAGACCAGCTCGCAAGAATAGCAGCAACAAATATCAACCTTCGTGTAGCGAAGAACGATCCAGCCGTTGAGAGCTCCAGCCGTTATGAGTAGAAGATATTGTACTAAGAAACGAAAAGAAAAAAAGATCAGTGTGCAAGCACCGCCTGAATGGAAGGGGGGCTGGAATAGTGTGTCAAGTCCACCATATCCGCCTCCGAATTGTCTTACAAGTCTGAGGACGCGCCTCTATCGGGGAGTGTCAGAACAACAGAGAAACAAGATTGGATTCGAGTTAGGCGAGCCAGGAGTGAATTCTTTTACCAGGCGCTGGCAGTTCAGATGATTAACCTTACTTACTCTAACCATAAGAAAGTCATTGGAGCAGGAAAACTGGGAAGTAATCAAGTTCTTTCATTCATTTTTTCATTCAGTCTTAGAATTATAGGTGCCTTGAAATTAAATGAAGTTCGTGAACTGAGTGTATTCTTCATCTGTCATGCCTTGACACATTCTGAAACAGGACACTCACGTCTATTCCGCATATCGATAATTTTGAGGTTTCGGCGAATAATGCGTTTCTCGTCCCATCCATCAACTGGTGTGTCGAACATTCTCCGCATATCTTTAATCTCTGTTGGTGGTTTATTTATGCCCAGCTCCGTAATCTTGATTGGTTGATTTGAGGATCCATTGAGTCTAGAATAACTTGATCTTAGTTGCGACGGGTAAGTTCTTACATACAGGGCTACTGGGGTATTGAAAATAATCCAACGAGGAATTCGTGTATATTCGCAGGCGTCAAATATCCGTGTTTATAAACACGAATTTCCTGCAAGATTATCTCCAATACCCAAGTAGCCCTGTGGACCGATTAATTAAATATTGCCTTATCTGTACTAGGACCTGGTTGGGAATTGAGATTTAAATCCGCACTGTGCATCCGAATACGGTAGACGCGATAAACGATGAACAACATTACATTTATGGCCTACTGACACCATCACGGCCAAGAAAACCCAAAGTACATGTACTATCTCCCACAAGCATAGTTTGAAAAAATTAAACCTCAAAGCTAAAAAGATGGATTTGTCGGGCTGGATTGCAGAAAAAATAAAGATGAGCAAAAGTCCCGTATGCTTTTGCATATTGGTGGGTGGTTGATATTTACAAAACGTTGACTGCTTGTGCGTTAAATGCCTCATTTGTGGCGCGGCCAGGCGAGGAGAGCTGTGGCGTTGGGCGTCGAATGTCCTACCAGACCCCTGCTAAAAATCCAAAGAAAGTTTTGTGAATGCTATCTGGCCATCACCACTTCCTAGTATACAAGACTTTCTCCCAGCTGCATAAATGCTTTTTCTGCAAGCCCCTGCAACGTAGCCTGGCAGAATTCATCTCTGACCTTCTCGCCTTCCCCTCTCTCTATGCTTTGACCAAGGAAAAAGAATTTTCACCTGCATATGAACTTGCATATCCTTAAGCAAAACGACATTTATGCGGGACACCAGTAGTAGTACGCAATAGTTTATCCCCAGTCGTTTTACAGGGGTTAGACAGGGCTTGTCGCACTAAAATCATACAGTAACAGTATGGTCTCCTGTACGGTCTACAAGGCTAAGCTCGAATACTTTAAGATCAACGCCCTTAAGCTGGAACAACATGGGTTGGAATCAAACCGCCAAAAACATTATCTCGAGAGCTTTACCACACTTTTTTATCAATATTAAATGCATTCTGAAGTTATTTAAGCAATTACAGTTATTTCTCATTAACTGATATGGGAATTTTTTAAGGGAAACAGTTTATTTATTTAGAGCTACTAATATCTGATTGGCCCTCCATCGGCATCAATGACAACGGTCTCTAACGCCTAAGGGTTTTTGACTGTAACGTGACTTATGAACCAGTTATGATCAACAATAATAGCCCAGCATAAATTGCAACAGTCTCGTGCAAAAATTTATTTATAAAGAATCCAATTCTTATGAAGAGTAATGACTAAAAATCTCTAAACGCATAAAACGCTTAAGGGCGAAAAACACTGGAAAGTCACAAAAACGTATTTCAAACTCAGTCACACTTTTTCAAAAATATATTCGACAGACATTACAGATTGCCGTTTAACGAAAACTACAAAGTAAAATATGAATCTCTGAGGAAATACTAATTATTATTTTTATTATTTTATTATTTGTAATGTTATAATAACGAGGTTACGAGAGGAATCAGAGTGATAGGTACCTTGGAGAGTAATGATCACGATGAGATGGATGAGTATAATATAGAAGTATCTCAGTCAATTACCTCAATTGATTGAGTATGTAAAAGGGAACTAATCAATTAACATGCTGAGGTCTATCACCTCGTTATATACATCTCTCCAGAACTCCTAACCATCTTCTACTATTCTACTAGAATATTCCATTCTAAGTTCATACCACTACCATAGATACAACACTCTCACTTCAATTGATCGAGTATTTTTTTTTCTGGTTTAGCGTGCCATAACACCCTTGGTAGGTCAGACACGAGTGAGGCCGGGTGAAATCAGGTTGACTGCTCAGCCTCGTCTCACGCTAATGACCGGAATGATGCTAGAGTACATACTTGTGTTGAACACGTTGACCCCAGCAGCCCAGAGAA